>JAPMUY010002773.1:0-5000 GCA_026901105.3 Galaxias olidus
TGTGCGTTGCTTAGAACTGTCATGCGGTAGGAACCCTTTCCACATGTTTCACTGGCCTGTTTAATAGTTCATTCTCTTTATGTCTTTGTTTGGCAAATTCCTCGTTAAAGCCCCGTTCAGACCGCACGTTGACATCATGCCGAATGGAAAGGACAGGAGAGAGTCGGGGAGACAGTCTGTATCTGTCCCGTATCTGTCCCTGTATCTGTCTCTGTATCTGTCCCTGTATCTGTCTCTGTATCTGTCCCGTATCTGTCCCTGTATCTGTCTCTGTACTGTCCCTGTATCTGTATCTGTATCTGTCCCTGTATCTGTCTCTGCATCTGTCCCTGTATCTGTCTCTGCATCTGTCTCTGCATCTGTCTCTGTACTGTCTCTGTACTGTCTCTGTACTGTCTCTGTACTGTCTCTGTACTGTCTCTGTACTGTCCCTGTATCTGTCCCTGTATCTTTCTCTGTATCTGTCTCTGTATCTGTCTCTGTACTGTCCCTGTATCTGTATCTGTCTCTGTGTCTGTCTCTGTGTCTGTCTCTGTGTCTGTCTCTGTGTCTGTCTCTGTCTCTGTACTGTCTCTGTACTGTCTCTGTACTGTCCCTGTATCTGTCCCTGTATCTGTCTCTGTACTGTCCCTGTATCTGTATCTGTATCTGTCTCTGTACTGTATCTGTCCCTGTCTCTGTACCGTCCCTGTATCTGTTCCTGTATCTTTCTCTGTATCTGTCCCTGTATCTGTCTCTGTATCTGTCCCTGTATCTGTCCCTGTCTCTGTCTCTGTCTCTGTATCTGTCTCTGTATCTGTCCCTGTATCTGTCCCTGTCTCTGTCTCTGTCTCTGTCTCTGTCTCTGTATCTGTTTACGTATCTGTTTACGTATCTGTTTACGTATCTGTTTACGTATCTGTCCCTGAGTGAAAGTACGTATGTCTCTCTGTCTCTGTACTGGACAGTATCTGTCCCTGGAGCATCAGGCCTCTATGGCTAGCACGACCGGGAATCAATGTCTTCCATTCCAAAGCCCTGAGGGAGATCCTGCTGCCTTTGATCTGCTCTCTCTTCAGGACCAGTTTGATCAGAGCGCTGCAGCTCTCTCCCTGTCTGACTCACCTCTTCACTTCTCCCTCTCACTCCGTCTCTCTCGTTCATTTCCCTCCCTTTTAGCGCCCTTTTCTTTCTCTCCTTTGTCTGAAACTGAGGCAGTCACGTCCAAAAAATCTTGTTCCGTCTCCTTTCTGAATCCATAGAAGCACACACGCACACACACTGCCGCTCGTTTCAAGTGTGACTTGGCCGCGTTATCAAAGCGCTAACTTCAGTAAACACCGCTTTCCATTCGAGTGTTTTCAATTTACTAATACCTTTATAAGACGTCTGGATAGGTCCTGGAAAGTGTGTACGTGTGTGTGTGTGTGTAAGGGTGTATGAATGTGTGTGTGTGTGTGTGTGTGTGTGTGTGTGTGTCTGGGAGGCTGACTGGCGTGCTCTAATCACTAGCAGAGGAGGGACTGGCAGAGGCCTTTAGATCCCAGGCGGCAGAGCTCCTTATGAAGATGACTAATATTGCATCACAATTACTCCCCCCTTTTCGTCCCTCTTAATATGTCTTCACCGCCAAAGGAAAAAACACACAGCACCAGCAGACGTGGTGTTTGTTTTCCCCTGCCTCCAGTGTGGGAACGCGTCGTTGACGTTGTTGTTGTTGTTGTTGCTGCGCGCTCGCGGAGGAAAAGGCACGGCGGCTTGTTTGCTTGCAGCGGTTGCTCGGGCGACGTCTCGCGGTCGCCGTGACAGCGGCTCCGGTTGCCAAGCGGGTGACTCCTCGGCGAGGCCCCGCGGCCGCTTTGAGGGCGGCTCCCGCTCGCCAACCCCCGAGGGCCCGCCCACCGGTCCCGCGGTATTATGGGCCGCTCTGACCTCCTGTTCCCGTGGTAACCGCACAGGCTGGGACCTGAATGTGAAGTGACACGAGGAAGGCTCTTTCTTGTTCGACTGCGGCTTCCAGCGGACACCTTGGAAACCTCAGTCTAAAACCTCGGACGAGCACGAACCACACACACACGCCTTTCAAGGTACAGAACACACGCACGCACACACACACACACACACACACACACACATCCAGCGCACACTTCCCCCCCGCCGCCTTGGGGTCACTCACAGTGGGGGCTCTCCTTGGCGCCGGCCCGGAGCAGCAGCCGGGCCATGGGCACGTTGTTGGTCATGATGGCGATGTCCAGGGGCAGCAGGCCCTCGCTGTTGGGCGTGTTGAGGTCCAGCTCCTCCAGGCTGTACTGGGAGAGCAGCAGCTGCACCAGGTCCATCTCCTGGTGCTCCACCGCCTCAAACAGGGCCTCGTTGCTCTGGAACTAACACACACGCACGCACGCACGCGCACGCACGCACGCACGCACGCACGCACGCACGCACGCACACACACACACACACACACACACACACACACACACACACACACACACACACACACACACACACACACACACAGTGTGAGCCAGCCAGCCAGCCAACACTCTACATCATCTATCATTGGGTTCTGCAGGACGTTACAGTGTAACTCCTCCAGTGTGGACAGCTAGCTATGCTAACTATGTCAAGATGGCTACGCCAGAGGTCACCGCGCAAAGCATGGCCCAGACACAGTCTAATTGAACAGGGCCTCCCTCCTCCTCCCTCCCTCCTCCAGCGCTCCACCCACCATGGTGGACTTGCGGAGGCGCTCCTTGTCGCCGCGGCCCGACACCACGCTGTCCTCCAGACCCGGGGGGTTGCCCACGCGGAACTTCCCCGACAGGTTGCGGTAGAGGCGGCGCGCGGCGCTGGGCGACGACAAGCTGGCCGACTTGCGGGCGGGGAGGGTGGGGGCTCCCTCATGGGCTGGGTCATCTTGGCCGAGTCAGCCCTGCAGAAGGAGGAGGAGGAGGAGGGGGAGGAACGAAGGGAGCGGAGGAGAGAAGAAGGGGCGTGAAAGAAAGAAGGAAAGAAAGAAAGAAAGAAATGGAGAGGAACAAGGCGAGGAAGGTAAGAAGGGACAAATGAAAGAAAGAAATAGCAGTGAACAAATGGTTGTGGTTCTGCGTTACAAAGTTTCATGTTTCATATTTCACTGTAATGTCGTCCGGTCTTTCAGTCTAATGAACTCACGGCCATTCAGTACGTGTTCCGGTGATTCCACTTAAAGACGTGGAGCTAAATACATGACATCTTCCTTTAATGAACCTGTTGGGAACTTGTGTGGTAAGGTTCTGCTGTGCTAGCAGCTAGCTAGGCGGGCCCCACGCTGGCACCATGGACACCTCCTTGCCCTGCCAGCCTCACCCTCCCACTGGGGCAAGCTCTTTCTATCCAGCCTTCTCCTGGAGGTGACGCCCCCCCCCCCTTACCGACTATCTTGGCATCCGTGCAATGCCAACAATGCTGCTCTGACCGCCGTGCCGCGGGAACTATGCGCACCCAGGCCGTGTTCCCGGGGGGAGCCTGGGCAGTGTCGCGCCGCGCACCTTCCAGACGCTGACGGGAATGTCAGCGGGACTCCGGGGGCGACAAGGACACGCTCTTTCTACAAGGTTCCACACCACGGAGAGAGGGGGAACGGATACAAGTGGGGCCCGATCGTCTGCTAACCAAATCCAGACTTTGGGAGCCACCAACGATGACGGGGAGAAGGAGTGGAGGAGTTGACCTCAGAGCACACAGCAGCAGGAGTACCCTTACTATGAGGGAGGAGTCACTGGGGTTTTGATGGGGTGTTAGACTATTAGCAGTCATCTAGATGGGGAGTGAGGCGGGATGGGGGCTGGTTTAGGGGGGGATGCAGGGTCCGTGCATTCTGACAGTGTCTTGGCCACTTACTGGCCCAAAGCAACGCAGGTGGAAGAGTTTTTTCTGGGTCAAGGCGGGTGTCGGAGACTTGCTAATGTAAAATCTGTCAGCGTGCGAGGACACCCCTGATCCCGCTGGAAGCCCAGAGAAAGGAAACATCTGTCCGTGGAACTCGGCATATCCGCTGTGGAGCAGCCCTAATGTTTATCACAGCTTGTAAACACCGCTCTGCCCAGCCTCCAGGGGCGGTATGTGGAGGCGGGAAGGACGGCCTTCCCAAGCCGAGTCCTGTCCGCCTGCATCCCGAGGCTCAGTCCCGCTTGGCCCGCGTGGGGAACAGCTCCAGCGCCTTTTTCCGGCCACGGAGTCCGGATTACATATCAGTGGACACTGGGCGTTCTCCACTAGAGTGGGATGGAGCGGCTGTCTGGTGCTGGTCCATGGAAACGCAGGCCCACGGGCTCACGGGCTAGGGAGGGCTGGGGGGGGGAGGGGGGGGGGGGGGGGGCTTTGGTGGAGGAGGGCTGGGGAGGTTTGGTGGAGGAGGGCTGGGGGGACGGAGAGGTCAGTGGTGGGGGAGGGGGGGGCTATGGGCCTCTCAGGGCAGCGTGGACACACAAAACCAAACGGATTTGTCAAGGTGATAACATCTGTGGGAAAAAAATTATTTATACACTCGTTTGTGGTGGGGCACACACACACACACACACACACACACACACACACACACACACACAGCCCCCCTCACACACATTCGCTACAACAGCTGACGGTCAGCCACATCCTCCACATGAAAGGCAGTGTGTGCCGCCTCTCCTCCACTCAGCGGGCTTAGCCCCCCTGTCCCGGCCCGTAATAGAGGCCTTATTTTAGGCCTCCTCGTGGTCCTGGGCCCAAACCTATTCAGGGCCACCGATAAACCGGCCCGCAGGTATTTGGAATCATTTTTCCATGGGGCAGGGCGGGAGATAAAACGCCAGATATATCCGTAATGCGCCCGGCGTATCCATTTCAAAGAGGGCCGGGAATCCAGGAGCGAGCGCCGGGCTTATTGTTGTTTGTCTGAGATGGAACAGACGCTTTCTGTCGGCCGCCTGACCCCCCCCCCCCCCCCCCCCCCACCCCCCCCCCACCCCTCACCCACTACCCCTCCCTCCCCAGAGCCC
>JAPMUY010002773.1:12500-20000 GCA_026901105.3 Galaxias olidus
TAGCATAGTTGTGGGCAGAGATGGATGGCCTGAGGTCTGAATACGGCTCCGTGGGTTTTTTATTGTTTGAATTCAGTCACATTTCCTGGACAGGCCCGGAGCGTCCATTTTCCGGACGTCAGAGCGCCTCTCAGACGAGATAAACAGGGGTGATCTCCTGACAAAGCACTTTAATAAAGATTGTTATGGAGTCAGCCTCGCTGAGCGACAGCCAACCTCCCTCCCTACCTCCCTTCAGCGCCTCCCTTCCCCTGAAACCTCCCCTCCTTCTCCGCTGGTCCCCCCAGAGCCCATTTACTATGATTACCAATAACAATAACACCGCCATTATCTTTTATGATCACGTTTTCCTAGGGCTCCACCACCACTCGCAGACTTTGATAAAGCTACAAAACAGCTCCTATTTCATCTTCGCTGCTTGTTTTCTTGGCTCTGAAAATCCATAACGACGGCACTTTGTTTCGCTAACTGACACGCGCAGATATAAACGCCAACGGTCCACTAAATAGAGTATAGAGCTTTAAGCAACCTGAGACTGTTTTACTACCATAGGTTGGATTGGATTCCTGGCTTGCTGTGTGATACAATGGCGGTCTCATGTTGCGCTTAAAGAACACACTTGTGAAACAGGTTTGCAGAGCTCATAAAAGCTCTGTTCGGGAACAACACGATCATGGTGATGTTTTCGGAAAAACACTAATTTGGTAGTCATACGTAACCATAAACACTCTGGAGTATTTTTTAACTCACTTTTGAACATTGAGCGTTACTAACAATATTTCTGTGATCACATACTACTTTAGCATAGTAACAATAGGTATTACTCACGAGTAAGAATAACATTATTTAAAGCTAAGGTAAGCAATTTTTAGAAATACCCCACTCAAAGAAGCCAGGATGTAGTATTGCAGTCTATCTATTCAAATGTGCTGGTTGATAAGGGATGTTTTCAATAGAGGCTACTATCACATATGTTTCATTCTGAGGACCCAGGGAGGATGACTGTGCATTCCAGAGCGGCTACACATCTCGCCGGGAAGCAGACGAACCCCATTTCACTTTACAGTAGCATGACTCAGCTGTAAACCCTGTACGTGTCCTCCGGGAGTCCCCTGTTTATGATGTCACTAAAGGTTTTTCTTGTCGTTTTATTTTTTTTTAACAGCGGCTCTAGCAGAGAAAGTCTGACTCCAGCTGTAGTGGAGCCCCTCGTAAACGAGCGTGTCCAATCTTGCTCCGTGTGTTTCATTAGAAGCAGACCACATCAATCAGGGCCTGAACTTTAAAGGCCAGGTCCCCGCGCGCCGCCACGGAGGGAGAAGCCCGGCGCCGTAAAGGACCTCACACCGGCCCGGCCCCCTCGCAAACTTAACACCCCACCTTGTCCCGCGGACCACACAGCGGCGCGCCGGGCCCCGGACCACATGGTAGGCCTCGCAAGACCAACAAAAGACCCGGGAGGGCCTCACAGCGACCACAGGACCCCTGCCCCAGAGCGGGACTCCACTGTGTTCCCCAGCACAACACTTCAGAGACCTGCAGAGCAGTGATTGGACATGTTCTGCTCTATAAAAGGAAGTGCAAAGAGGAGCTGTGCGAGGCCGGTGTGTGTTTTCCCAACGGCTAGCGGTCGGAGGGCCAAGAGTGCATAGCAGGAAAGCAGGAAGCCTGAGGGAGAGCCAGATGGACAGCCAGGAGGACGGGCGGCTGGATAAGCGCGTGGACGGGAGGGAGGGAGGAGCGGGCCGGGAGGAGCGTGGGCAGGATTCCCATGGGTAAAGACGGGAAAGCAGCCGGGGGATGGGCAGAGTTTCAAACACCTTTCATCGGCTGCCGGAAGACGGCGGCTTTACAGGAGCAAGATGAGCCGGCGCCACTTGAGCTGACCGGGCACTGGCCAAGGAAACGGGGAAGAAGAAACCGAGCTGGACCCCTCCCTGTGCCCCCCCCCCCCCCCCCCCCCCACTGCAGAGTAGCAGGGTCACAGTTTCACCCCCCCCAACGACTTGAATAAACATTAGCGACGCAGTCAGGATTCCTCCGATACGGATACCGCGGCTGACACCGTTTTATGGAGCTCTTGGCGGTTCTACCTCCAGGACTCACAGTCTGAGAATGCGAGCCCTTGGAAACAGTCGGCGTGAGAGGAAGTGCCGCTGAGTGTTCCGGCAGCTTCCATCCGCTGTCTGCCATTTTGCGCGCTCACATTTACGAGAAGAAGTATCGCAAGCTGTGTAACCGACCGAGACCGACGACCTAACGGAACCCTTGGAATAACAGGATCTGTATGAACAAACCCAAGCAGGTTATGCGTCCAGTCATAAGGATGTATGTATGTTATCAGTGTTAGCTCCTACCAGTCCAAGCTGAGAGAGCGCCGCCTGTAGGACTGAGGTCTGTCCCCAGTAGTCTTCTCTGATTTGGTCGGACGCTCTTTTACGGACAGGCGATGTGTGAATTTGGAGATGCTTGACTCCGGCCTAGGTAAAAGAAAACAGAAACAAAGAGGATTACCGTTGAGTTACGCACATAACATAAAAACATCTCTAGAGTCGAGGTTTAAACCCCTTAAGTAAGAACTCTGGACGTATAAATCTTTCTTCATTACAGAAGAATATTAACTTTCCGTTCAACCAGAACCTATTGATATTCATAACTGATTAGCGACGTTGACATTGTTTCATTGCCTTGATCTTGTCTATTGGGTTGCAGCGTTCTAAGCAGCTCGGCGCCCTGATCTAAATGAAAAAGAAGACGTGCAATTTTTCACCACGTTCAGCCTGGGCTCATTTGATAAGATTCTGCGGTGTAATATTGCACCAGTAACAGCATGGGGACTAATCAAGACTTAATGGCATTCTGGATCACAAAACTGCTCCCCCCCCCCCCCAAAGCCACACCGCTGAAACTCTGCTATGCCATAGTTATATCAAAAGACTTGGACACCGAGTGGCTGAAAGGATAATGTAGGAATTAACTGGGGCACAGATTACAGGTATGTATTCGACGGACTATCTTGATACTTTGCATCCTCAATAGAGAAGCGACTGGGGTTCTGTAGGGAGAGACAGTACTCGACCTTTGAATCCCACATTTAGGGAAACCGTACGTGTCGTCGTAGCCGCTGCATGTCCTGTTCTGCCACTGCGTATTCGTCGTGAATAACACGGACCGCTTCCCTCTGAAACCATGTCGAGATCCTCTAACATGTTACATAATCCCTGTCTCTCCCAATCTCTCCCAGCCATTTGTCTCCATCCTATTATGGAAGGATCAAACGTCCCTCGTGATGACTCATCCAAGCAGCGCCAATGCATAGAAACCCTAGCCAAAAAGAGTTTTAGTCTCCATGGTGAGCTGGTTTGGAGGCCAACCCGCAGGCGTGGATGGATGTTTGGGCATCAGAAGGCCGAGAACGTCTCTGTGGCTCAGACAATAGCAGATCTGGTTCACAGGATCACCATCGAAGGTTTCGGGCAGGCGGTTGAACAACAACCATTAAAATCAGCCACGACACCTGGCTTGGATTAACCGCGAAAACAATGGAGGCTGATGTAACCATTTGCTCTGGCTCATAATTACTCGATAACAGACCAATTACGTTGCTAAATGACAGCGTTTCGATGCATCTAATGGCCCCCTGTTCCAGTGCCCGACAGGGTTAGACTTGTTCTGTCCATGTTATCATTTAGCCAGGCTGGGAGTGATTCACAGAGTCTTTTCTCTCTCTGTGAAGGGAGTAAAAGGTCTCTGTGTGTGTACCGTCACAAGCAATACTCCCACACACAATTGACTGGATCTGAAAAGACGATTTCTTGGGAAAAAATGAAATCGGATCAAGTCGGGGATCGCTCACGGTTGGATGGGCGTGCCGTCGTCCGCCTGGACCGACGTGAAATGGAAACCCGTGCGCCCGACGCCGTGACAACCCCTTGTGTAAAAAGCCTCTGTCGCACGGCTCCGTGCCTGCTCGGAGCCCCCCCCCCCCGCTAGGAGCTGACCGGTGAGAGGGGCGTCCCCCCAAATGGAATCGTCACATTTCCATTCATCCATCACGCTAGGCTGAGCTCACCTCCCATCCCTGACAAGCCCCTTACATCTGCACCCTCTCAACGTGCGAATCAAGAGCCTTGTCAAGACACGTTTTGTCATTTTCTACGGTCTTTCCTTCCAAGAAGCGGTGGCCCGTTTTACCGAGAGGCCAGAAGTGCAGGCGAGGGATACTGCATCCAGCGGCCCCATTACGTCAGAGCGCAGACTCATCGCCAAGGTAATCGGTGCGATCTTCCCCCCGTCTTTCCCACCCTTCCTCTTTGACTTCTGTTTCCCAACACTCTAACAGCTACTCCTAAGTCATGGCTGACAAAAAGCATATTTTCCAGTATGATTCACGGGGGCAGGGTGTGGGATAGGGGTCTGGGGGCAGGCTAATTAATGGGAGTGTAAGCCAGACTGGGCTGCTCTCTGTCGGAGGGGCTGATCTGATTAGTGCCACTGCCTGGGCCTGCCAGCTTCCACCAGCGACCCCACTGTACTGTACTGTCAACCGCCCAACACTCCACGCCGGGTCGTATCGCCAAGTTGATTCCCGTTCATCATCTGCCAGTATGTTTAACAAGCTGTCGTTAAGCTGCATACCGGGGAGAGAGAGAGAGAGAGAGAAAAAAAAACGTAATATTGCCTCAGAGTGGATTAGGGGATGACTTGATAGCCGAAAGGATAGTGCAGCACGGAGGAAGCATTGGGAATTCCTAGGGTGAACTCTTCGATCCATCCTCGTGAGTGACAGCTGTGACGGTGGGCCAAAGGAGACCCTCCCTCCCTCGTGATGACGTCGTCTCCTGTTGGTGTGTGTGCCGCCCCGCTCCATTTGTGCCCCTCCCCCAAACCGAGGCGGGCTCGTTGTCTCGTCCGGCTGCCTGTCAGTCTTGCTCGTGTCTCCTGGGCTTATTGATTCAGTTCCCACCGAGGACGCGTGATTCACGTCTAAACTTTCAAAGGACCGCAAACAATTGACTCATCCTTTTTCCTCGTGATATAAATAACAGACACAAGCTGTCATCGGCCCCTCGTTATCCCCCACGCCAAGTCGAGCCAACCCGCCCGTCACACACACACACACACACACACACACACACACACACACACCTAGCTCCGACATGACTCATGTTACTCCTCTCTGCTCTAGTCGCACAAGAGTGTTTCTGTTTGGGCTCAGTGGGTCATGCTGTGATGGGGAGAAAATCACACACACACACACACACACACACACCCACACACACACACACACACACACACACACACACACACACACACACACACACGCACACACCTCAAGTGGAGCATGCTTCGGCTACAACAAATCTGATATGTCTCCTCAGTTTCCATGGCAGCAAATGAGTGTGCAGAGGTATTCATGTACGATGGCACGCTCAGCCATAGTCTTTTCTCCCAGCAGCGTTTTCACTGTGGCGCTAAACCCTACCCATGATGAGTAGGTTTCAGTCCAGGTCCATACACTGGCTTGGATTATCTGTATCCGGGCCAGCACCCTCAGTTTACCTCTGGTTATGCTGTGCAAAAACCCTATCTGGCCAACGCCATTGAGATTGAGCTCAAGACAATATGGAATCCTGACAGTGTTATAAAAGTATCTTGATTGTATAAATGTCATTGAAATGTTCTGTTAATTTGATAGCAACTGTATTTGTATGTGAGGATGGAGTAAAATATTCACATGGATATGTCTATGTGCTTCAATGTGTCAAAATATCTGTCGAGCTAAATAATATTTAATGTTCTATAACGAGGGTATTTGATATAGCAGCTCAATCTTGTGTCAACCTGTGACTAGTCTGTAAGAGACTGCGGTTGCCTCGCTTCACAGATCTCGGATCAGATTGGAAAACCCCAGCGTCTTATCTCAAACATCAGCAACTGACTCTGAATCAGTGGCTGGGCTACTTACCCAATAAAACATTGTGAGTGGGGAAAAGAAAAGCTTTGCTTGATCTCTATCCCTTTCCATACATCACGCCTGCCAATAGAGCTAAAACACATCCCCTTAAATCTCTCTCTCACACACACACACACACACACACACACACACACACACACACACACACACACACACACACACACACACACACACACACACACACACACACACACACACACACACACACTATTATTGCAATTCTCCCCTCTTGCTGTTTGATCCAGGAACATACCCCTAAAGTGTTTCATTAGCCAAACAAAAAGGCTTTGAATGCCCATATCATAAACAGTGGAGCCAAAGGCGGATGGTTGCTGATGAAACCCCCTCAAAGACGCGCTTGTTTTCCTCTTTCGCTGTTCCTGTCCAGACCCACTGCGTGCGTACGTGGTGGAGACCTCCTTTATTTCCCTTGGACTCTGGCATGCCCATATAAAAAAAAAAGAAAAAAAAAAGAGCTCAATTGATTTCTCTAGCTAACGAGCATGGAGACTGTCCTTCGTAGGGGGCTCCGGATTGATTTCCCTTCGAGTTGGGGCGAAGGGAGCAGCTGGAGGTTACGGCGGGGTCAAACGAACAGCGTCGTCATTGTGAGTCGATCGAATCCCAACACAACGCCTAGCTCACCGCGGTGGCTACAGCAACGATGTATGAATGACCGTAATGTCCATCAATTTGAGCATCCAGTGACATCCGCACTGATTTAAAAAAAGAATACACTACCCCAAACCCTCAGCTTTGACACGTTTTTGATCTGACCTTTGTGTCCCTCTGGTCGTTAGGGTTACTGGTGTAAATTGCAATCGCAAAGTCCCTCCAAGAGACAGGGAACACAACAACAACCCGTCACCGTGACCAGCGAGGCATTGGAGTCTCCACCGCGTGCACGTAGAGGCACGTTACGCTAGCACAGGGGGAGAGCTGGACATGTTGGTCTGTCTACTCTCCTCTGTGTCTCTGCGCTGTGAGCGGAGCTACGGCTCCAGATCTCCTCCATCCATCCATCCATCCATCCACCCACCCATCCATCCATCCATCCCTCCATCCCTCCATTCACACAGAACGAGTCACACTCTTCATCCTCCTTCCGTACGGCCAGCGTTCTCTCCCTCCCCCCTTCCCTCGTTACCTGGCCCCCGTTGGCCCTCCAGCGCGCTGCGTTAGCCTCAGATAAAGAGCTCCGTGGAGCGGAACACAGCAGGGACCTGCTGCCCTCCCTTTCCCCGCCGTGGGCTCCCCCGACGTGCCCTGTGACGTGCGGCGCGGCGGCGAGGAGGAGGAGGAGTCCACGGCCAGAGACACAGAGGACGGGTCTGGAGGCAAACTAGAGCTGACCGGAGCGCCCTGCTATTTAGAGAGGCCTACTAGAGGCCTTAGGCTGCCGGGCTAACTAAAGGGGATGGAGAGGAACCTAGAGATGACTCTCTCTCTCTGTCTCTCTCTCTCTCTCTCTCTCTCTCTCTCTCTCTCTCTCTCTCTCTCTCTCTCTCTCTCTCTCTCTCTCT
>JAPMUY010002774.1:5000-23028 GCA_026901105.3 Galaxias olidus
GTTCTGACAAGAATGGAGTGACTCTGCCCGCCATTCACCCACAGAGAGAGAGAGAGAGAGAGAGAGAGAGAGAGAGAGAGAGAGAGAGAGAGAGAAAAGACCTGAGCGAGAACGTGACAGAGAGAAACGTGACAGACAGAGACAGACAGACAGACGGGAGACACGGTCAGACAGACTGACAGCAGGAGAGAGCATTTGAGTCGGAAGAGACGGGGAATAACGGAGGACTGGGTTACGGAGTGAGGAGTGTGGGGGGGAGGGTGGGGGGAGGGGCGGGAGAGGAGCGGGCCGTTAATATTCCCCGGTTCTCTGAACTACTTGCTGAGGAGCGAACAAAAGAGATTAATGGTGTCGTGGATCAGACACGGCAAGTCTTCTCCATTGTTTGGGGCTCCTCAGACCCAATTTGAGCAAGGCATTCGCTCCTTCATCGCCGAGGAGCAGTCTAAAACAGAACAAAAAAAAGAGGAAAAACTTCTCCTTTTCCAATGACTCAATTTCTCGCTTCCGCGTCTTTCCAGCGCTCTATCCCCCCTCGGTAAACCGACATGCATACTTCATCCCGAACAAAACCGAGACGGAAGCAAAGGCGGGCCAAAAGAAATGGCTTCCGCCAACACAAACTGGTAGTTGTGTGAATGTATGGCTGGGGGCTTCAAACGGTGAAAGGGACTGCGTGTCCCTTTTAGCTCCCAGCGCTTTGACTAAAACAAATAGTGTTGAAAGGAGCATTCAATACCCTCGGATGACAAGCGACAGCAGCCTGTGTGAAGGGACAGGGACACACACACACACACGCACACACACACACACACACACTAAAAGCCACCCCCACACAAACACGCGCATGGGAGACAAATACTGGTTACCCCCAGAACCCCACCCCCTCCCCTCGCCTCCCCACACCACCAACCACTATTTCTCTTCCATTTCCTTCAAAGGGCAGAGTGCTGTGGAGAAAAACACTCAAGGTACAGTATTCCATGGTGGTGCTCCCCGCGTTGTGGGAACAAATGATGATAACGCGTGTGTGTGTGTGTGTGTGTGTGTGTGTGTGATTCTGGTGTGGATGTGGTGTGGCCATGGGCACAGGCACAAACCCGCAGTGGGGACCAAGGCTCCGAGGGGGTCAGTCCGCATACATGAATACACAAGAGTGGCATTTCCATAATAGAGAGGGTGTGCTGGCCCTGGGCATGGCGATGGGGGGAGTAGGAGGTGCACATGGGCACCGAGCAACAGATTGGTGTGTGTGTGTGTGTGTGTGTGTGTGTGTGTGTGTGTGTGTGTGTGTAGCCTCTACACCCGCCAACCTGCGCCGCTACAGGCCGTGAGTCAGCACACTCACACACACCACAAACGCACTGGTCATTCCGTTGCCATGGAGACGGTGCAAGCTGCAGGCCCTGAGTCGGCGGTGCTTGAGCGCTAGAAACGCGGGAGGAATTTCAATGGTTGGAGGGTCAGAGAGCGCAGCAGCGGGGCTCTGTGAAGGAAGTTTGGGGGTTGAGGGTTCGCCTCTGGCATACCTGTTCTCCACAGTCAAACCCGGAGTGGGGGCCCAGGCTTCTCCGACTCTCTTCATCTAGAACCCCTCTCTAAAGCCTCAGTCCCTGACATCTTGAAGCCCCCCCCCCCCCCCTCCTACCAGCGTTAACACCTGCTGTCTGCCGTCCCCGTGGGTTTTGTTTCTCTGTCGTTAGCCCTCCCACCTGCATGGTAGCTGTTCAGACTTGTCGGCAGTGGCCAACAGTTGGGAGTGCACCTTGTACGTTTTCCTTTGGTCGGCCGTTTTGTTTGACAATAAGTAACACCTGAGAGGAGACGTGGCAGAGCGGTGAGGTTTGACGTGACAGGGAAAGCACGGGAGGGCCTGGTTTGTCCTGCTCTCTCCCCCGTTCCAACAGGACCACAGACATCGTCAGGCTTAAGGGGTGGGGGGCCGGCGAACAGACCACTATCCAATCCACCGCTTGACGTGCCGGAAGAGAGAGGGAGAGAAGCGGCGGGATCGACAGTTTACTGTTCCAGAACTTTCATAGCGTGGCTAATTAAATAGTGTGCTATATAATCCAGTGTACTGGAACACAGTGTGACCGGCTCAGAATAGGAGACCCTACGTGTTCTATTTGGCCGAGACTCGGTCCGATTTGAACCGATAGGAGGGGGTTGGTCATAACGAATGCCTCGTGTCCAGTGTTAAGCGGGTCATTGATTAAATATAGATACATTCTGTTGTTAGTCGGAATGTGTGTCGCCACGTGCTCCGTTCAGCTCCATGGAAAGTGAATGGGGGGGGGGGTGAGTAAAGCCAAGATGATAATGGAAAGAGAATACTGTACCTTAAGCGTTCATTCCCAATTTGTAGACTTTTAATCCAAACCCAATCCCCCCCCCGTTTCAGCTACAGCCCAATGCCCAGTGAATGCACAGAGAGTGTGTTTTCAACATTTGAAACAACATTTTTATTGAAGTAAAATTGGCCTTAGCTGTATAAAATAAAATAAAAATGCATTTTTACATTGTTTTGCCACCAAATGAACAGAAACACAACAGTAGCAAAAAAAAAAGAAAACCAATGGATATAACTGCAGCCTTTAAAATACAGATGGTACACAAGCGACGTTGAACAGTCACCGAACTGCGGTCCCTCCTGGGCATTCTGCATAACCTGTGTCTATTAACCACTGCCTGCTGCAATCATCTTCAAAACGAGTCCTGCGCGCGGGGGGGGGGGGGGGGGGGGGAGCCGTTACCTCCAAAGTGTTAACACAGGGAGTTCTCTGGTGCGGGAGAGCCACAAGCCAAATGAACTGTGTCAAAATGAGGGGAGTCTAATATGCTGCTCTGCCCCCGAGCAACGGGAGTACAACTGTGTCATATGAATATGCAATGGGTGTGTGTGTGTGCGCGCTTTTTCACTGCTCTTTGGTTCAGCATGAACTAGTTGGATGGCGAGTGCAGGCATTACCGCTAACGAGGACAACGGAGTGCCGCAGTTCTTCTCAAGACAACATATGCAGCCCTTTGCTTTGAATGTAAAGTATACACGCGCGCGCGCGCACACACACACACACACACACACACACACACACACACACACACACACACACACACACACACACACACACACACACACACACACACACACACACACACACACACACACACACACAGGTGCGGTCTGGACAACAGCAGAACATGATGAGAAAACAGAACAGAAAAATACAACAAAGCAAAACAACACAACAACAACAAAAAATAGGTTTGTTATTCACAAATGTACACCTTTCATTTTGCCACCATATCTTACACGATTGTCATCTAGATCATTGGAAGAGGTCGTTCGAAAAACAAAAGCAATCTATTTTTTTTTTTTTTTTTTGGTAGACTCAACAACTGGAGCTGCAGATCCCAATCAGCCCAAGTCTTTTTTCCCTCTTGTGTTTTTCCCTCTCCTGAGCCTCCCTCTACTTCACAGTGGACGTGACCATTTTCACAGCTTAGCGGAGCCCCCAGCCCATAACTCATAGATGTGCCATAGCAACGGGTCGGACAAGAAAAGCTCATTATGAGCGCCCGTTTAACGACCTCCACCTATGTACATTAAATAAAGCAAGGCACTCTCTGTGTGTGTACAGGCAAGACTGGGGCTTGGAATTACCTGACATTAATCTGTGCAAACTATTTACTGGAGCCCCGACAAATGGGAACGGTGTAATTGGAGCCGGGTGTGTTTTTTTTTCTCTACCGTTCCGTCAGGATACGGCGTGGCAGGTCGAGGAACCAGTGGGCACTGACGAGACCTTTTTCCTGGCCCGTTAAGTGTGCTTTTATCTAACGGCGTCTTTTCCCCCTCTTTCCCTCCTCGTCCATGGGCTCCAACCTTGTGTGGGAAACCTCTAATTGTTCTTGAACCCCGTAAAAACACTAAAACGTGCAATTTAGCCCACCGGCAGAAATCAGATGGTAGCCAAGAGACAATGAAAGCGTTGGGAGTAATGCCTGTTTGCTCTTTGTCACACTCAATACAAAATGTTATGGCGTGTCGTCACAGTCTGTCGGGGCGCTAAAGCCAAATTACTTCTCAAGCCCTCCAAATAAATGAATATGTGATGAAACCAGCCAACCACAGCTATGCCACATGTACAAAATACAACAACAACAAAAAAAAACACATGTCAAAAATTCCTTCATGTAAACCCCCTTCAAATAGGTAAAACTCAAATCACAACCAAAATTAAAAAGCATCTCCTTCGTGTGGGACAGTCCGTTTTTGTTTTTGTTTCGCTTTCAAGTGATTGGAACAAAATGATATAGACAAAATGAGAGAAATTCAAATAAAAAAAGGATGGAACAAAAAAACAAAGCGCCCAGCCCGGCCCTGGTTGGTACGAGAGGCGGGGGGATCAGAAGTGTGCCTGGCCCCGTGATGAGTGCAGCTTTTAGAGTGGTAGCCAGTCGGCTGGGGAATCAGTCCACGTGTCTACCACACCTCCTTAGTCCACATGATGTCGGGGTTGTACCCGGCCGTGTTTACAAAGTAGTCGCCTACCTGTTTGCTGTATTTCGGCGGGTTGGCCTTGTAGCTGTAATCCGAATATTGGTCCGAGCCCGTCGAGTTGTTGTCGCCCGTGCCCACAAAGGTGTTGGTGGCGGGCAGGTCCTGGACGGCTTGGTGCTTCTTGGAGGCGGAGGGGGACTGGGGCTGGAGCTGGATGGACGGCAGGGGCGAGTTGGAGCGGTAGTGCCGGCCCAGGTCGGGGCTGCCCGGCGGGTAGTTGAGCGGCAGGTGGATGCGGGGGCTGTCGTTGACGCTGTCGTTGATCAGGTTGAACTTGAGGCCCTTCTGGAGGCTGGCCTCCTCGTCCTCCTCCAGGGGCTTGGCCGGCTTAGGTGCCTTGCCCTTCTTGCTCTTCTTGCCCTTGCTGCTCTTGGGGCCCTGCTTGGGGGCGTACAGGTCCTTGCTCTCCTTCTTGCCCGCCTGGTAGCCGCTCTTGGTCTCCTTCTGCAGCCGGTGGCGGATGACCACCACGGCCACGATGACCAGGATGACGCCGGCGATGCCCGCCAGGCTGCCGTACAGGATGTTGCTGCGCTGCGCCAGGGCGTAGTTGGGGTCGCCGGCGATGTCGCGGTCCAGCGGCGTGTACAGGCTGTGGCCCACCAGGGACTCGATGAGGGTGACGTTGCCGATGGTCTCGTTGACGAAGACGTGCACCAGGGCGGTGGTGTGGCGCGCCGGCTTGCCCTTGTCGCTCACCTTCACCACCAGGCGGTGCAGGCCCACGTGCTTGCCCGAGAACTCCTGGGCCAGCGTGATCTCCCCGCTGGCGGGCGAGATGTGGAAGAGGCCGTGGGGGTTGCCGCCGGCGATGCTGTAGAGCAGCTCGGCGTTGGGGCCCGTGTCCATGTCCTCGGCCTCCACCACCTCCACGCGCGTGTCCGGGGCGGTGAGCGGCGCCAGGTACTTGTAGGTGGAGTTGGAGGGCTTGGTGACGTAGGGCGCGTTGTCGTTCTCGTCCAGCACGTTGATGGTCACGCCCACGTAGGAGGAGCGCGGCGGGTCGCCGGCGTCCACCGCCTTCAGCCGGAAGGTGTAGGTGCTCTCCTTCTCGCGGTCGAAGGAGATGATGGAGAGGATGGTGCCCGTGCCGTTCTGGATGACGAACCTGCCGTTGTCGGGCTCCACCGAGAGCTGCACGCGGGCGTTCTCCCCCTTGTCGGCGTCCAGCACCGTCACCATGCCCACGGGGCTGAGCGGCGGCATGTTCTCCAGCACCGAGAAGCTGTAGCCGCTCAGCATGAACTTGGGGTCGTTGTCGTTGCGGTCCAGGACGCGCACCACCACCGTGGCCGTGCCCCTCAGGCTCGGGGAGCCCTTGTCGGCTGCCGCCACCTGGAACTCGTAGCGCTCGCGGTGCTCCCGGTCCAGCTGGTTCCTGGCGCGCACCGCGCCCGTCTCCGCGTCGATCTCAAACAGCCCCTTGGTGGCCGGGTCCAGCAGGATGCTGTAGGTGAGCTCGGCGTTGGAGCCGCTGTCGGCGTCCGTGGCCGCCACGTCCAGCACCTTGTCGCCCGGCTGGTTCTCCTCGGGAAAGTCCACCTGGAACAGCACCGGGTTGAACACGGGCACGTTGTCGTTGACGTCCGTCACCTGCACCTTCAGCGAGTTGGTGCTGGAGAGCGCCGGGTTGCCCGAGTCCACGGCCACGATCTCGATGCGGTAGTCCTTCACGCGCTCGTAGTCCAGCAGCGTGGTGGTCTGCAGGAAGTACTTCCTCTTCCGGTCGTTGGCCGACTCGCTGGCGGGCCGCAGCTGGAAGGGGACGTCGCCGGCCACCACGCAGGTCACCACGGCGTTCTCGCCCTCGTCCCGGTCCGACACCTGCACCAGGGCCACCGGCGTGCCCACCGGCATGTCCTCGGAGATGTTGGCCACGCCCTCGTGGTGCGTGACCAGCCCGATGCCGCGGATCTCGATGGCCGGAGCGTTGTCGTTGTGGTCCTTCACCGTGAGCGTCACCTGGACTTTGGACGTCTTGGAGTTGGGCCCGCGGTCCCGGGCCACCACGAAGAACTTGAGGATGTTCTCCTCCTCGCGGTCCACCAGGCCCTTGACGTAGATGATGCCCGTGGAGCGGTCGATGCGGAGCAGCCTCTGGACCGTGTCGGAGGCCTGGTGCAGGCTGTAGTCGATCTCTCCGTTGGCGCCCATGTCGGCGTCGTTGGCTCTCACCTGAAGGCGCACAGGGGAAACAGAAAGATCTATTACTGCCCCGTTCAGAACCGTTGTGTCCGCTCATTAAGACATTAACACCTACAGCCTACATAATGAATTGCAATTAAAAGCCGATAGGATGTCGTGGCAAAGTTTCCCCACAGCGGCCATCAAAGTATGTTGGACGTGCTCCCGGAGGAGCACGCTCCGAATGCTGTTTGATGGACTGTCAAGGCAAAGTGTCCACACATCCATATAAACATCTGGGGATTGTCATATGGGTCATTGGCACCTAATGGGCAGATGAGTGAGGGGGCTAATGTTTGCCTCGTTAGCAAAAAGCACATGGAGGAGGGTCAGCCGTTAGGGGAAATGGATCGCTCTGGCCAGGCATCGCCACTTCCTGCCAAGAACCCGTGTCAAAAACAGAGAAGGCAATTAATAAAAGAAAGTGGAAGAAAACGAAAATGTACTTCTACGGTGTAAAAAAAAACAACACCACCAACATCGAAACTAGACTGTGCCATAAACGATGTGGTTAAAGTGCACTAGCTGGGTTTGAAGGCCTCGTATAAATGGATCATTAACTAGGGGAGCGGGTTTACTGCTCAGCCCAACCGCGCCGCGGTCAGAACACTCTGGGTCATACGTGCCAAAGTGCGCTCCGAGCTACACCTAGAGTGACTCACACGCACACGCGCACGCGCGCGCACACGCACACCTTTTCCCAGAGCTCTGCTCCGCCTCGTCAAGCGCTAGTCCCCGGCTCTCTGCCGAGCTCCGCATGACTTAATCTGACTCTGTCATGAGATTATCCACGGGGCTTATTGGCATTATTGCTCTATGTGACTCATTCCATTTCACAGGGGAAAAAAGGGCCCCGTGCCCCTGTTTGGAGTTCTTTTCACTTAACATGCATTTGGAGAGCGACTCTCCGAGGAACCAGAAAACACTTGATTGACACGTTTGACCTGCTTAAAGAGTCCAATTAGACCAATTTATGCCCGCTATTCTTTTCAGCCGCTGTGTTGGAATGTTATTAAACTGTGAAAGAAATACTATACACACACAACGCTCCCTCTCGACAGCAACTTGATTGTACACACTAATTGTTGATCGAGGTATTAACAGTATTTATACCCATTATAGGCCTGGACACTCAAAGTGGAAGTGGAGGACAGCCAAGTGCATGCAGCGGCTGTGTTTGCACTGCCAGTCAATGACGCCATCCACGGAAAACCTGTCAATTATTGACTGGGCTTTGGAATGCTGCTGCCGCTGCTTTTAAAGAGACACCGCCAGGGAGAGGAGGGCGGGGGAATCCATTGGCGGGGAGAATGGGATTGGGCTACGCGGCTTCCGCCACCGTAACCCTGTCTGTGGTGGAGAAGGAGGCCAGGCCACAGAGGGAAATCAGGGGCTCCATTAGTTTCACTGAGTCCACGCCTACCCAGTGATTACGGGTCAAATACAAAAGATAAACCAGTTAACCCTGAGTAGTTTGTACGGCTGTTGTTCCTGAAAAGTTGGTCCTGTGTGTGTGTGTGTGTGTGTGTGTATGTGTGTGTGTGTGTGCGTGCGTGCGCGCTCGCTGACTGACCTGCAGCACCGAGTGCCCCATGGGGCTGTTCTCGGGCAGGTCGGCCTCGTAGTGGCTCCTCTCGAACCGGGGCGCGTTGTCGTTCTGGTCGGTGACCGTCACCCGCAGCAGGGCGCTGCTGTAGCGCGGCGGCGACCCGCCGTCCACCACGCGCACGTTCAGGTCGTACGAGTCCTTGAGCTCGCGGTCCAGGTTGCTCATGACCAGCAGCTGGGGCACCTTCTCGCTGCCCTCCTCGGCCACCTGCAGGCTGAAGAGCTGCTCGGCGTCGTGCCCGGCGCTCAGCGAGTACTCCGCCACGCCGTTGTGGCCCGAGTCGCGGTCGGTGGCCACGGGGATGTTGAAGTGGTTGCCCACGCCCGTGTTCTCCGGGATGGACAGCGTGAGGATGGGCGAGGAGAACTGCGGCGTGTTGTCGTTCACGTCCAGCACCTCGATGCGGCCCTCGATCAGCCGCGGCCCCTGGCCTTTGATCAGGTCCGTGATGGACACCTCGAACTCCAGGAAGCACTTGTCGCCCTCGAACAGGTGGCGGCAGTCGCGCAGCGTCTCGCGGTCGATGGGGATCTCCGTGGTGTAGATGTCGCCCGTCTTGCCGTCCACGCGCAGGTACGGCGAGCCCACCTCCAGCTTGTACAGGTGGCCCGAGTCGGGGAGGCCCTCGTCCGACGCCAGGCTGCCGATGAGGGTGTTGGGCGGCTGCTCCTCGGCCATCTTGTAGAGGATGTCGGTGGGGGCGGCGGCACAGCAGAGCAGCAGCATGGGGGCCAGGGCCCACCTAAAGACCAGCCTCAGCCCCGCCTCTCCGCCTGACTGGCACAGCATGGCTCTGTACACACACACACACACACACACACACACACACACACACACACACACACACAGGAAAACAAGCATAAGCACATTACTACAAAGGAGCCTCCATCTTCAAGCCCTGCCAAAAACCCTTTTAAAGATGCCCTGGACTGTGAAGTAGAGGAGTGAGAGTGATAGTACTACTATTGACGGTCTGTTTGAATAAGACTGTACGGTAACACACTGCAAGGCACGTCAAACACAATTACCCGCGTGACCACCGCTGTTATGAGGTGGGTGCGGACATGTTGGACCTGTAAAACTGACTCCACCTCATCTTCCCTACCAGCCTAACTATGGTCGACGTCAAGAAGAGAGAGCAACCACAGTGGCTGACGAACAGATGAGGACCACTCCTACAGCCACCATCTGTCTGTGCCAAAAATGACCCCCCCCCCCCAAAAAAAAAGCAGTGCTACTCCCTACGGAGTGCCTTTGAAATGGAACAGACCCCTAAAAAGGCACAGAGCGGCCTTTATATTTGGTGCCAGGAATCTGGCTTTTGTTTCCGCAGATGAAATCAGGACCAAAGGCAGGCCCCGTAATCACGAGCTAATTCCACCACCAGGTAATTCATATAAAGCAACGCCGCGTTTGATTCTCAACCTTCTATGCCCTTTATTAATTAATGCTCTATTTTAGTGCGGGGCTTTGATGTCAATTCCCTTAGCTAGCCACGGTTTATCCTCTCTCTCTCTCTCTCATAATTTATTTCCTTGTTGAAGACGGGTTGGCGAAGGTTAACTCCCGTTTTCTTGTTGTTGAAAAGCCTGTCTCCTGCCCCCCCCCCTCCCCCCTCAGGCCTCTCCGTGACGTAGGGTGGTGAATGAACGGGGGCCCTCCTCCGCCATGGCCCCACCTCTCGCTGACTCAAGCTGCTCCCTCTTCACTGCAGAGGAGGGCATTGTCTAGGCATTGCAAAGGTAACGGGTGGGGGGGGGGGGGCCTGGAAGTCGCCCGTGTCCCCTGGGGTTCACTAATGAGGCAGGAGAAAAGGACAGGAGCTGGGGAATGTGAGCTTCTGAGAGCCAGCGGGAGCTAGAGAGAGAGAGAGGGGGACGGGGACAGGGACAATTAGAGCACATTCTAATCTGGCGCTGGCCACTTCATCTGGGAAACGTTCGTTGGGAAAAGGTTCCCCGTGTGTTCGGTCCTCACGAAGACAAGGGGGCTGGGGACGGCAGTGTGGTGGGTGGGGGGGTCAGCCCCAGGAAAGTGTGTGTGTGCTCCCCTCCCCCTCTCCCCGAGCGCGCGCGCGTGCACGCACGCACGCACACACGCACACACGCACACTCACAAAAACACACTGTTAGACATTAACAACCTCCTGGTGTGCCACGAGCAATGGCAAAGGAGGAGGGAGTGAAGAGGGAGAGGAAGAAAGAGAATAAAACAATTAACAGCTGTCACTGCCTGTTTAATCCATTAAGGTTAATGTCACTCTACTTTGAGGTTGCCCAAATTGCAGCGTCCCCCTCACCCCTCTCTCTCTCCCTCTCTCTCTCCCTCTCTCTCTCCCTCTCTCTCTCCCTCTCCACCTTTATCATGCGTTCCCTTGCCCGTCTCTAATGATGGTGAGCTCAGGGGGCCGTTGGCCCACTGAGAGAGAGAGAGAGAGATAGATAGAGAGAGAGAGAGGGAGGGAGAGAGAGAGAGAGGGAGAGAGCGAGGGAGAGAGCGGGAGTTGCACTCTACACCAGCCAAGAGATGGAGGCTGCAGCGCACACACACACACGCGCACACACACACACACACACACACACACACACACACACACACACACACACACACACACACACACGACAGAGGCCGTCGTGATGTGAAATGAGAACAGTGAGCGACGTGAGCACACAGGGGGAGCGAGCGGTCAGGGAGGCTGTGGGGGGGGGGGGACCTTGTTGGTTCACAGCGTGACGCAGAACCAAAGAGATCGCTCTCAGAGTAAACACACACACACACACACACATGTAGAGTGAATGACACATAGTACACTCCAAATGGGAGCCCACGGAGGGCTTTTCATGATGGGGGCCAGAGCCGGGGCCAGGCGCTTACTAATGAGGAGAGAGAGTGGGGCTTCAGTCTGCCGACCAGGCTGAGGATAGCGGGAGCGGGAGAGAGGAATGGAGAGACACAGAGAGACAGAGAGAGAGAGAGAGAGAGAGAGAAAGCTATAGAAAAGTTATAATTAGAGAGAAACTACTGTATCCCGTCTAATTCCTTGTCTAAAGCAGCAGCGGATCAGCTCCCCTCACGACACACTAGCGCTAGTCTAATTACAAAACGTGTGTGTGTGTGTGTGTACTCAGTTCTAGAGGGCGCTTCCCGTTTTCTTTTCCAGGGGTGCCAAATGCCTGTACTAAACCGAGGTCCCCCCGCCTCTGTGACCCCGTGACCCCAAGTAGGCATCTCACAAAGGCCTGGCGGGGAAGCCTCTCTCTCCGTGGCCCGCTCAGGATTCCACACGGGGCAAGAGGGGGGTGTGGGGGCGGGGGGAAACACGGGGCAGCCATCCCATAATTTCACGTGTTTAATGCATTCCCTGTTCAGAATGCTGTTATGAGGAAAAAAAACACACGGCGCTTTGCTGAAGCACGCCTAAATCATTCATCATATGGATGAACAGATGTGTTCACATCGGGGTTATAAATACGCATGTATGCCACATGATAAGCGGGAGGTGGATGACTTCTTTTTCCACTGAGCTTGTGTGTTTGTTATGATGGATGGGGACGGGCAGTGTGTGTGTACGTGTGTGTGTGTGTGTGTGTGTGTGTGTGTGTGTGTGTGTGTGCGTGTCTGAGGGGAGACTAGTGCTCTTTGGTGGCTGGGAACAGCTCTCCCAGCCCCAGGGAAAAGTCGGCTTGTTCATCACATCCTTTCCCACACTCTGGACCGGACTGGAACATTCTCACCAGGCTGCTAGTGTTTGTAAGTGTGTGTTAGTGTGTGAGTCTCTCTGTGTGTGTGTGTGTGTGTGTGTGTGTGTGTGTGTCTGTGTGTGTGTGTGTGTGTCCAGTGTTTGTATATATGTGTGAGTGTATACGTCTACAAGGGTAACCAGAGCCAACAAGAGAGTGCCTGACGAGAGTTGGGAGAGGTTCTTTAGCAGTCACTCCAAACTGTGTGTGTGTGTGTGTGTATGTATGTCTCTCTCTATAATGCTGCCTAGCCAAGCTGGAACAGTCCTGGCAGAGGGGTCTGCATTGTAACGGAAATGAAACATCTCAGTCAGTGAAGCTTCCCCCACTGACAACGTGGAGGGGAGGGGATCCTTAACAATGCCAACGTTTACAAGACAACTGGGGCTCAAGAGAGGAAAAAGTCCAAATCTCTTTTTGACACCTGGCATTAAGTTCTCTTTGAACCCTCCGCGCACCTGTCTGGGAGAAAGGAGAGGACGACCTTCCCCTCCCGGTGCCCTGGACGTCCGCACACAGGACAAACGAGGCCTGCCACATTTCAATAACGGCCCTTCAAGCGGAGCCATATCTGTCACCATTAGCTGTTTGTGGATTTGGCCGGCGGCGAGTCCGATTTATGGTGACCCAGCTCCTCCACCACTAAATCAACACGGGCTGGGCCCGCCCGCCTCGGATAGCCTGGGCTGGCCTTGTGTGTGTGTGTGTGTGTGTGTGCGGAGCGAGGCGCGTCGCACTCGAGCGCGTCGACACCAAAACCCCCGCCGGGCGCGCGGTGTGTGTCTGTGATGCCGTCGTAACCTTTCAGGAAACGGACGTCTGGGCGAGCCCGGCACGTTGACGTGGACGAGCTCGTCGCCGGGTCGCCGTGCTAAGTCTACACACGGTCACAACAGCTCGGTATGGCGGGCGGGGGGCGGGGGGTAGACTCTCCTTGCCTGGTGCCCCAGAGACACTGCCACTCTTTTCAGCTGCTTCAGCGTGTCCCAGCGGCCCTGGAGCGTGCGCCCTACACCTGCGCCCAATGTGTCTCCTGCTCAACCCCTCGCCGCACGCTGGATCCTGCAGCACACACCGGAACGTGCTCGCACTGCCAACACCCCCCCCCCGTCCTGCCCTCCAGCCCTCTCTCCTCCTCGCGTCCTACAAGAGCGTCTCCCACCCCTCCTCCAGAGCACGGTGTTACCACATGGAGGGAGCTTGCTGAACAGGCCGATCCTGCTGTTCCAGCAATGGCTCACCTCCCCGTTGAGACGCCAACACAATCGGCCGCATTAAGGTGTGACCAACAAAAAAAAAAAACCTGCGGCGTGGTCTTTGTCTGGGTCAAATGCGCCGGTAACGTTCCCCTTTGAAGCGTCAAGGCAGGCCCCTCCGTTGGCTGGAGGAGAGCCATGCTGTAGTTTCATCAAAGCCCAGCTAGACACAGCCAATTACAATCAAGCCGAGGCGCTCGACCAGCAAACGCCAGTGACACAGGAAGCTGCCGTCGGGAACCATTTTATTTTCCCCCTAAGCGTTTGATTGGACTCCTCCACTAATCAGGGTTTGATTAGTTGTATCAGGTGTGCTGGTTCCAAATTATTTTGGAAACTCAGCGGGAAGTACAATAAAGCCGGGTAGAAGGGCGTTTGATGCACTCCCGATACCTTTGGCGTGAGAAAAACAGCAGGCCACCGGGCCGGTCGTGGTTGACCTGTCATGCCCTCGCCATGGCAATGGAGCGGTGCCGTGGCAACGGTCGTGGATTAACTCTTGCCCACTTCACTCAATGGCCATTGGAAAGGGCCCAGGCGCGGAATAACTCAGGAATCGAATTACGTCCTGACATTTATAGAGGTTAAGAAGCACTAGAGCTCCAGCCAGCTCACCAAATGATCTACTCGGTGGGAACCGGCTTGGGGGGGGGTCAGCATCTGTTGCTGGTTAATGTATAACCTGCACCCCCCCCCCACCCCGCCCCCTCCACAGGCCAACGTGGCCCCGAACATGCACACATCCCATGGCCGGCTCTAACCGCTCGGGGCCGGGAGCCACTGGCCCGCAGTTCACAGGATCCCAAAGGCAAACAAACAACGCGTCGGCTTGTTGACTTAAGAACTGGCCGTGCCACTGTGGAGGAGCCACTCTCTAACCCAGCCACGGTGTAGCTACATGGGGCTGCCTGCCGACCCCCACCCGCACACGTATGCACACTTCAGTCTGTGTGGACAAAACGCCTATACGGTGACACCGCTCAAACCCGGGGGGGGGGGGGGGGGGGGGGCGCTACGTTTAACTTTCACATTAGTGACTGTTCCGCCATGCAAAGAATACACAACCTTCGGTAATAAGCAAAGACGAATTGCTCCACTTTCTTTTTTGAATGCGCTGGCTTTTTTGCATCTGTCCCTGAACAAAATGATCTCTTGCGTAAGCACTTTAGGCAGCTAAAAATATTGCGGTTTTGTACTGTAGCCTATATATATATATATACACACACACTGAAGGAAAGAGAATATTAGGGCTCTACATTGTACCAGCTGGGGCTGCACAATGAGCAGCTAAAAGCACACATGCAGCCCTCTCTATCCTCACAGAAAGGCTGGCCCTGACTGCTGACTAGGAAGGGAGGGAGCATGGGGAAGGACGAGAGAAAGAGGATTAGGGGTAGGTGAGCTGGGCTATAGGGCTAAAGCCAGACAGAGCACAACCCCTGGACAGCCCCATCCAGCTAGACCCTTTTGTCTGGGACAATTGGCCCTTTCTCACTCTCACACCGCCCGCCGCCCCCCCCCCGCCCATGCCCCATCCCTGCCCAAGCTGTGTGTGTGTGTGTGTGTGTGTGTGTGTGTGTGTGTGTGTGTGTGTGTTTGGGGACGGGGACTCCTGTGCATTGCGCCACACTGCAGGATGGGTGGTCGGCCCCCTAACCCCCGGAGCACAGAGGGGATTACTTTAATGATTTCATTCAGATCCATTGTTTGACCAGATTAGTGCCATTCAGATGTGGCGAACTGTTGCCACTGCCAGTCTTGCCAGACCATGACACTGCCTGGACATGGTCAAAGGAGCTGGGGCACGCCAGGGAGCACTGGCTGCTAAAGAAAGGCAGCATAAAAAGCTAGGAGTAGGGGGAGACAAAAGTACTTCACTATGCCATTAAGCAGCACTTGAGGGGGCGGGGGGGCAGAAAATAACAGGAAATGGTAAAGAAAATGACCGTGCTAAAAAACAAATATAATAGGAATGTATGTCATGTTCATATATGAAGAATGTACATACACTTCTATAATGTGCATGCTGTATG
Source organism: Galaxias olidus (assembly GCA_026901105.3). Classification (NCBI taxonomy): domain Eukaryota; kingdom Metazoa; phylum Chordata; class Actinopteri; order Galaxiiformes; family Galaxiidae; genus Galaxias; species Galaxias olidus. The sequence goes on from JAPMUY010002774.1 coordinate 20,387, forward strand.
ACCTTAGCTTGCTTGAGATAAATAGTGACCGCAGTCACTGAAAAAGATTATATTGTCGAAGGATTAGACGGGTCAACATAGAGTAGAGAAGTAGAGTACCTCTTTTTCATATGGCCCTAAAACCCACACCATATAGTGGTACAGCGTGACGCCTTGCGTTAAGTATAACCTCAGATATGAACAGATAGGGATTATCCCTTTGAATGACAGATGGAGCAAATTCAGTATGTACAAATCAAAAGATCATAAACAGATCAGACAATATCCGACGTCATGTTGTGACGTTGATAAAACTACTTCAAAACATATTTATTACAGATGACATACTTTGAATTGTTGTCACAGCCAAAGCCATATGGTAAAATGTCTTGTTTTCTCATTTGGGTTCTTATTTGGGTTACATTTGTTTTTGGGAGCCTTGTTTTTTTATAACGTATATACATCTGCTTTAACAGAAGCATTAAGACAATTCTACTATATCTATATGACAGCATAACACATGTGTACAGTCTGTCGACAACAAAATCGCCATTCTTTTCCTTCACATCCGCCTATTTGTAGCGTGCCCTTTCATTCTCAATGCAGTGCTGACCATGACGCTAGGTTTAACTTCGCGCAAATTCCACAAATATGATTAGAAATAAATCTATTAAATGATTTCTCAAATGTCACACAGTGATCACATGCCATATATGTTTTAACTTGATTACCACTGCGATGTTTGTATGGATTATTTAACAAATGTATTATACTTCGTCTTTCATGTTTAGGCTGTTTGGAAAGTTTACGTTGGGTCGTGAGCATGTCTACAATGTCTCTCTAAGGCCTACGTACACCGACAGAAAAGTACATTTCATATAGACATTCCTTTGTCAGGCCTACAGTTGCATTGTGAGCGACAACTATTAAAATACTCACAGTGGTTCAAGAAGCCACATTTCTCTGTTGTGTGGCGTAAATGGACGCCAGGAACAGAGGTGACAGTAAAATATCCGCGTGCTCTATAGTTTATGGGCGCGTGCTACTCGAAAGTCAACAGTGATTGGTCGAAGAGGTTAATTAAAACAATACGGCAATGCACCTTAAAAACTATTGAGTGTAGCGTTCTTTTCACTTGGGCAAAATACGTGTTACTTTGTTGCTGTATAGGGTCATGCCTGTAACATATATTTCACTTGTGTATCATTGTGTTGATGAATTTCTGCTCTCATTGGTGGGAAATCCTGTAACCATGCATCCTATTTTCCACAAATTGTGTTAAATGAAGCCGGCGTACTGATTTTGATGGTCCTGCCTAAATCATTCACTGACCAACCAGCGGGATCAGGATTCTAAGTAAATTTGGAAGACAATGAATTGCCATAGGCTATATTTTAGGTTAGGTTCATGCTTCTGTACTATTTGAACTGTTAGTGGCCTACATAAAATAGCACAGATTATTGTAACAATGGAGAGAGAGAAAATAGACTGCGGTGTGCATAGCAATGGTTTCTGTCACGGTCTTGAATGGCTGGTTGGACGAATATATTGTTGCAGCAAACGAACGGGTGTACCAGAAAGACCGGATTCCCCGTAGCTAATGACTATCGGTTGTGAGTGGCCCAGCCTTTTCAGCTATGTTGTAAGGCAGCTGCGTCAGGAATGAAAATGGACACAATCTTTACCGCATTAGCAATCTATGTTTGCACTTTTTTGGTCTCTTTCAATTTAAGCAAGAGGGCAAGGTTATCTAAAGTCCACTCTTAAATAGTTTATCGATTAGTATAGTCAAATTATTTCGCTATGAATGTCCACTTCATAGCTACAGGTGTGCAGAGACTGAGAGAGAAAAAGGTTTGTTAGTAAATTGATCGCCCAAGCTATTAACAGTTCAATTGCCAACGTCGAATGCATAGCCAAAAAGTATGTTTTCTTTACACTAACCATGAAAGGCTTTGCAGCTTGCTTTATAAATGCACAGGTTTATTTTCAACAGCCTAAAGGCCTGGTGACATAAAGACATCTGAGCAATTTATAGGTGATTATATGAAAGTAATTTCGACGGTATAGTCATAAGCAATCTGTATCTCGTGGTGAGATCAATACCTCTTTTGTGCGGGGAAACATCCAACATCAGTATCTATCAGTGCAATGATTATGCGGTGAATATAAACCGGCACTCAGAGACCTCACGGTATGTCAAATACAAACAAGTATTCTAGTGGCTATAGGTAAGACTATCTGAGCCTAAAAGCCACATAGACTTATTACTAGTATAATTACACGTAGTCTGGTATACTATTGTATGGTTTTTAAAGAAATCGTAATTCTATATCGTATTGCTATATATTGCTATGAAACCTATGCATGTACAATATAGCGACCGAAAGCTGCACGAAAAGATGCATGGGCACCTTTTCTATACTAAAAAATGGCTAACAGAAATAAAAAGGAGTTTGGGTGAAATTAACTTGTGTAACTGAATCATTTCTGGAAATTGTGGCTTTAGGCATTGGGTCAATAGACCGTTGCGCTGCGAGTCCTGGCTGTAAAGTTTATACCTTGAATGGATGATAACTCCTCAGTCGCCCAGCTCTCAACGCTCTGGCCAGGGAAGAAGCTTCGATCCTCTCCGCTCCCCAACGAAGCCGCTCCAGGTGTCA
>JAPMUY010002775.1:0-97500 GCA_026901105.3 Galaxias olidus
TTGGGTGTCGTTTCAGAGGGCAGCAGGTTCTAGGAAAGGTGATAGATAAAGAGCAGACTTACCCCAGCAGGAGTTCTGGAGAGCGGTACCACCTGGTGGCCACATATTCGGTGTAGTTGGCATCGTTGCCCTCCGAGAGGTTCCGCGCAAAGCCTGCACAAAGAATAGACCGGCAGAGACACAGTGAGAGCCCTGTGGAAAAGGACAGAAGCATCCTCTGCTACACGACTACTGACCAACCTGTGACGGCAAGCCAGGATGACAGACTTGGTGAAAGTTGTCTTGGCAACCGCTAGTTGGCCTCTTGACCAATTTTAAAGCGTGGTGGCCTACAGACAACAAGTCTATTTCCTGGACGGAGGATAAAAAAAACTATACCTTTCCAAGCACAGCACATTCTGCTCATATTCTGCATATTATTTTTAATAATTGAGTCAATAGTCTGACTCATGAAGGCGCCGTCTCGCAGTTAGGTAATAGCCTTACTCTGAATATAGACTCTGAAAATGGGCTGCTCAAGTAAATGTGTTTACAACGGACCTTGGGGACCTAATGTCCTAACTTAAATATTTTGTCAATAAAAATTTGATGACTTGGTTCCATGCTTGGGTTATCCTGTACCCATAATGCATTAAAATGTCCCAGCACATAGAGAGGAGAAATATTCAGTCACTCGTACCAGACAACTATGAATGTAGCTACATGACCAACCACTGACATCCCCCCCCCCCCCCCTCCCAAAAAAAAAGTGAATCCATAGTAGTGGACATCAGAAGGGAAAAAAAAAGGGAAAGGGAGACATTGTATTCCAGCTTGAAATCCGTCTGGTAGGACTACCAACAACACCAAAACAAAATGGGGGGGCGCAGCAAACATGGCATGGCTGACATTATGGTGCCAATCTGGAGCGTGAGATGGCAGACCTGCTGAGGCATGTTCTGTCAGGGAGGAGAAACACGCCCAACCATGTGTGCAAAAGGGCAGGGACCAAAACAGAAGTTGTTGTGCCAAAATGACAGATCCATACAGATAAGTAGACTCCAGAGACATGAATATTTTTATTAAACGCACAGAGGATTATCTGATGACTCAAAAGTGAGAATTATTGGTTATTTCAGACAGCAGGTTCAAACAAGTTGAAGGGAAGCTGGCAGCATTGTGGTGCTTGTCTGGAAACCGTGCTTTGATCTGATATAGATATGGAGCTATAGATAGGTCTCTGGAAGCTCTCTTAAGCGAACATACCATAGCTGGTAAATTAGGACACACAACAGAATAATTCTAACACATTCCATGACCTCTACAGTGTACTCTACAACAGTGTTTGATCTGTTGTGTTGAGGACGACGTTTTCTCACCGAAGTCACACAGCTTGAGGACGTCCTCGGAGCTGATGAGGAGGTTTTCTGGTTTGATGTCTGAGAGGAAGGAGGAGGAAGGAGGAGAGGTCACGTCAGGGCGTTAGTGTCACCACAGCAACAGCAACACAACCCTCTCCCATCCCAGACAATGTTTACTCCGGCCCACCATGAGGCCAAATGCTCAGTTCAAATCAGTTCACAGGTGCACAACACAAACATACAACTGGGATTTATTTTATCACTTCTCAATGTGAACCCCCCCCCCCCCAAAAAGGGGAAAAGTTACAAAATCTGAACCCTGCATTTCTGGCCAAGAAAATCCATAGCACTTGAAGCCAAGAGCAGAGTAAATTAAAATGAGTCACCCCATTGATATACCCAAATGTGACTGTGGGCACATTACAAGCCATCTGGAGCCTTCCCATTAATTTGCCAACACTTCCATCACTCCTAGCCAAACCAGTGAACAGACTGTCTCCGAAATCCCATCAGTAAAGCCATCGCTACATCACAGAGCAATCCTTAAGGGATGCTTCCTTCTAATCCAGCTTTTGAAAGTCACGTGAGATTATCTGGGAGGGGTCCTATTACCTCTGTGAACAATATCGTTCTTATGGCACCAGTGGATTGCTTTGATTAACTGGTAGATATAGTTTCGCACTTTCTCCGGCGGCACACCGTTAGGCAACTCTTCAAGCAGCTCCAGCATATTCTACAGCAAAATGAGAGAGGGCATTAGACAGAAATATGATGACGCATATTGGCCTCTAAACTCATGAACAATGATCGTTAAGAATATGACAAACAAGAACAGCAGGCGTATTTAAAAAAAAAAAAACTAACAGCAAATCATTTCAAGTGTCTTCCAGGAGGAGAAATTGTAGACACATGCAGAATAAAATGCTTTCAGTGTGAATTTAGACCTCCTGGTGTCTTTGTTTTTCAGTATTTTAAAAAGGGCTGAGCATGAGAATGTTAATTTAGGAGGTTATAAACAGTGTTGGGTAGAAGTGAACTAAATGTAATTAAACTAGTAGTTAAACGACATTTTGTAGAAGCTTGCTGGTAGTGCAACTACATTCATATTTGCACAGTGATTCAAGTAGTTAAATTACTTTTTAGCCTTTTTTTGTGTAGTTAACTACTGACACAACAAAAAATGTTGGATAAAGGAATGATTTTAATTTGACCTCTGCTTCTCTACTGTAAATTAACCCCCCTCCCCCCCACCCCCATTAACAACCTCTTCACCTTTTTCTTTCATCCTGACCACTGTGAAGGCCAGTGGCGGGTAGTAGTGAACTACATGTAGCTCAACTTTTAAAGTTTAAATAATTTTTCTTGGTAGCTTTAGTTCAACAAACTAGACTTCTCGCTAGGGTAGCTTTGCTGAAGTTCAACTTCTTTCAGTTGAAGTAATTGGCAGCTTGCAAAGCTATGCTTTCAAAGTAGCTTCCCCAACAGGGGTTATAAATCTATATACCCAGGAACCATCCACACCTGATATACATTAACAATTTAACACCATTTCTAAACCTGTCAAGGGCCCAGTCATTTTATATAAATAGTGGTGAATGATCTCCACTGTCTCACTTACTTTCTCCACATATTCAAAGACCAGGTACAGCTTCCCTCTCCTGCGGAAGGCTTCCTTCAGCTCAACAATGTTTTCCTGCTTGAGGGTGCGGAGCATCTTAAGCTCCCGTAGGGTGGTTTCTTTAACTTCCTCATTCTCTGCAAACGAGAAGTGAGCGACAGGGAGAATAGAGAAGAGTAAGGGATGAACGTCAGGCTCTGCTGGGAAAACCGAGGAGGAACTTTCACAATGATTTATGTTTGGTGAGAATTTCTTACCTTCGCTGTCCTTGAACTTTTTAATAGCCACGATTTCATTGGTGTCCTGCAACAAAAGGCGAGAGCATCTCATTTGAAACAAAGCCCTCAGCTCATCAATTCCCCTAGCAGCATGAACACACACACACACACACACACACACACACACACACACACACACACACACGCACGATAATGGGAGAACCACATCTGATCAGATCTAATCATGCATATCACTTGCTTCAACACGTTAATATGCACAAATAACACAAGCCCTTACGCCAACTAACCATGGCAAACAAACTAATAGCTACAAAAGTACTACGGTGTAAGATGTATCATTCAACCAATAGATCAACAGGAAATTACAAGACTGGAAAAAGCAGAAAAAACAAAAGTCAAAGTATATCAAATAGGCTTCTTGAAAAATCTCAAGTAAAGTTGTTGAAAATAAAAAACTTGTAACAGGGTACATTTGAAATATGAAATAATATTTTTGTTCAGCTGTTGCATTACTATTGCATTATATTGCCTTAGATAAGGATTCATAAATGAGTAGTGCAGGTGTTCAGATGAATTTAGTTTTTGAACCTGACCTAAATAGGTCAACAGCATCAGTTTAGGTTGACAGAAAATATTGGGGTTAGGCTAGTGGTGCATGCGCTGGACAGCAAATAAGACCATAATCATACAGAAAGGGCCACACCACCAGACAGGCCTGCATGTTTTCCCCTCTCTCTCTCCATGTCCTACTTAGGCCGGCTCTTTGTGCCTGTGGCTCTAAGCCGTGATCTAGATTCCACCTCACAGAAAGCCCGAGGCAGCACCATGCCAGATAGACAGCCATCCAGCCAGGCAGGCAGGCAGGCAGGCAGCCAGCCATCCAGGCAGGCAGGCAGGCAAGTAGGAATACAGTCATCCAGTCATACAGCAATCCAGCACAACCACGCATGATCACTGTGAGTTCCAAGAAATCTAGGATGACTCACAGCAGGGGTTAACACCAGCAACCATTCCAGCACAACACACACTCAACGCCCAACCGACTAAACCCAACACGCACAAACACAAACAAGTAGCCAGAGCAAATGGTTTGAGAAAAAAAAAAGAAAAAAAGAAAAAAGATAAATTCACCCTCTTTAAATTATTATTAGTAGCCTCAGTCACATTTGCTGCGTTTACTCCCCACCCCACGCAAATACTCCCTCCATCTCCCCAGCAAAGAACAACATCAGTGGTATCAGAGCATGCAAATGTGTCAGCCAGGACAGGAATCCAGTACAGCGGCTTAAAGAGAGGGAGTCCGTAGGTGTGTTTGATAGCACAGTGATGCCAGACCCTGCAGTGCTGCATTGAAGTAGTGGCTAATTTGGGACCAGAGCCACTGCGGCTCTCCAGCAAGCACACACACACACACACACACACACACACACGCACGCACACACACACACACACACACACACACACACACACACACACACACACACACACACACACACACACGCACGCACACACACACACACACACACACACACACACACCCTGAACTAATGAGCGGTGTCTGCGAGCGCAACACTTCCCTCCGGTCTAGGGTAAATACAAATTGCCAGTCCAGTATCAAGAGGTGTGTAAAATATCACTATAAGTTACTGCCTATGCTTTGCCCCCCACAACCCCAGTAGAACCTAGTACTGCCAGGCTTCAATAAGAAACTTGAATTCCTGTTCATCTAAAAATGGTGTTGATGTCAGAACTGGAGCTCTCAGCAAAAGTAAACAAGCTCACCAGAAACCCTGGTAGAACTCCAACTTTCTCCATGTGACCTCAATCCCTTATCAACGGGGGAAGTACAGCTATTGTACTACAGTATTTGTCTTTATGTATTTTACCTCAGGTCAGGTCTGTCACGCAGGTTACTACTCCATCACGCCTGCATGCTCTCGTTAGAGGGATCTCGCTCTCTACATTTCAGACCAGCGCCTCTTGTGTAATGCTTTATTTTAAGCCCTTTCGGAATTCTCATGTGAGGCTAAAATTCGGGAGGCTCATTTATCTGGTGAGAGGCAGTGTGGCGTGTTATGCCTGCTTTCACATACACGCACGCACGCACGCACACACACACACTCTCTCTCTCACTCTCTGTGGTCACCTAAGGAGGGCAGGCCTGATAGGTCCACAGGCCAGCCATGATCTGGAGCAGGGATTGAACTCTATGGGGTAGGAAAATGACCTCCAGTGGTAAAAGTGAAAGACTCGTGAAAATAAGGTGTAGATCACCAGATCGGGAGACGAAAAAAACGTTAAAAAAATATTTGCACCCTTCTCTGTCTAATAACAACAAAGATTAATATGATGGGGCGCAGGCCTTTATCAACATTACACAACTGGGCAGCACAACACTGGCAGCACTGGGAGCACTGAAAGGCAGTTTTTTAAATTAGAGGCTCTAACAATAGGACCAAAGAGGGTTCCAAAGTTGCACAGTCATGCCTGAAATGTTGGGGGGGGGGGGGTCATATGCAGGGGGAACAGGGTTTCTGCAGTCATTGTTTCTGTAACCCAGACTAGGAAAGCCAAGCCCTGAAGTTAACAAGGAGGCTTTGTAGTTAGTGTAGTAGGAAATGTGTAGTTCCTCCTCTAGCTAGGTCAGACGTTATTCATAAGAGTGAGCATTGAAATGCCTCAAAATATGTCGAAGGCATAATGATGCAGTTAGATAATGTATCAACAACAAAATAGGCTAATAATAAGTAAAGTAAAGTAATAAGTAAAATCTGGAACCATCACATACATCTATTATTTAAAAAATGATAATAATCTCATGGCAAAAATGTATGTTGCATGGTAATGAAAAAAATAATTAGGACAATATACGTTTAGTGTTGAAAAATTAACCATGTTTGGCACATATGAATGGAAACTTGCTTGTGGTAGAATATGGGTTAGGTCTTCAGGGTATCTGACGTAAGGAAGCAAGAATAAAGATATGAGAAGTGATGGGATTTACATTAAGCAACTGAGGAATGAAAAGATGATTATGAGACGGGATTCAAAACCAGTAAACTTAAAATTGAGACTTTTGATTCACTGTGATTTACTTTCTCAGAAGTTCTCGATTTTGGAAAGTTGCTGGATTGTGTCAGTTTACCGGTTCCACCTTTGACCCTATTTAGATGAACAAATAGCTATCACTGCAATAAGTGGACCTCTTCACTCATGAGCATCAATTGGACATGTACTTGTATTGATTATTGACCTGAGCAAGGACATTTTTCTCTACTCGGCAGACAATTACTAACAGTTAACAGCATAGTAAACATTCCCCACGAAAATACTTGTTGTTCTACTAACAAATCACTTTTAGTTCCGGTATCCTGCATAACACAAGGGAGGAAGGGGGAAATTAAAATGGCAAGAGCCATGCTGTCAGTTTCTAACTACAGCTTTTTAGCAACACCCGAGATAAACGAAAATAGCCTGGGTCCTTCAAGGACTGTGAAGAAATGAACATTCAGAGAGAAGACTTGAGAGAGTATAGAGGACCACGTAATCAAGTGCTCCGCTCAAGGTGACCTATTTAATGCGCAAAAGTCCTTTTTTTGTGTCCCAGTTTTCTGTTCAGGGGGTGCAAAAATAACTGCTCCCTTCTAAAGGGGGCAGACACATTCTTTTTCCACTGAGAGATTTCAGATGCTATTGAAAACCATATGTATCACACAAAAATTGGTCGAAGTATCCGAATAAACATTGAAAAAAGTTGAAACAGAGACAGGGCAAACTACTCTTTACTGTATCTGGGACCTTCAGATAAGTCTCTTATTACCCATCAGAACTAGCATGAATTAACAGAATGCCTTAGGAAATCACTAACACAAAAATCTAAAGGTGGCTTTAAAATTAAGCTGCCACTAGTACATTTATCTTGATTCAAAAGAAAGTGTTGTGGGCTTAAGTAGAAAACAGTTTTCAACTCTGTATTTGCAGGCACTTCACAGCTCTGCAGTGGAAATTAAGTTAATGAAAATATACACAAAAAAAACCTGAACAATGGAGGAACCAAAAAGCTATAATGAGATTGGTTGCACTTTGAAAGCACTTTGCCAAGATGTACCAAAGGGCTGGGCTATTCTTTTTAAAGAAAGATAAACAATTTTATTGGCGCAGGGCTTTTATCACAGTTGGTAGTTGTTATATAACAGTGCAGAGCTTTAATGTTCCTTTGTGTAAAATAGTCAAATACTTTACGACTAAAATGGCTGTGCCTAACAAGCAAAACAGAGAACTTTTACCTCCAATTTTCCTCAAGCAAAGAAGACTAATGCCAGATGTCAGTTAACTCAAGGTCACCGTAGAACATGTAAAGAGATTTGCCCCTTCTACTGTTGATCTTCCTGAATGTGTCCACACACTTAACAAACAGAGCATATGTAAACAACACAAAAGAGCATTCTCACCGAACGGCCCTCAAAGCCACCAAATCTAAACTTATGAATACAAACAAACAAAAACACCTGACCCAACCATTCTTTAGGAGGTGTTATTTCCACTAGCATACGAGTCAAAACACATTTGGTGTTCTGATCCCTGTGACAACAATATTGATTCCAGTGCTATAAAACGCTCAGCCACAAGCAGAAACAGCTTCTATTCTCGTGTGTAATTGAGTTTCACAAACAACTACACTAATGACGCTTGACTCTTTCATTTAGTCAACTAAAGTAGGAGCTTATGAAGGACATACAGTATAAGCTTTCTTTGTGAAACATAATTGGATTCGGTACCATCTCTGCTTCATGAGTCAGCCGACTATTGTTCAGCAAATATTCTGTTCAATTAGTAACTAGTCTAGTGGGCTGGGCCGAAGCCACTGATGGATGTCATTTATACAGAAAGACACATGAGTGGAGAGTCGGCATTGTGTTTTAGTCTTCGCCCTGACAACAGCCAGCCATTCCATGTCTGTATAATTGGCTGTTTTCTATATCCTGTCACAAACACAAAATATGAAAAAATGTGTATAATTTAACTATAGTTTACGGCACAATTTGTTTTTGTGACTCATTGGGGAAGGGCATGTATCCCCACAAAGTGTAAATGGTTTCCACAGTACATTAATGTGAATTAACCTAAAAAGGTGTCATGCAAAACTGGTTTTCCAGCCTTATCGGGCATGAGCATCTTCAAACTTTTTTGAATTCAAAATATCAACCTAATCCTCTGAATTGGTTAGAACAAGAACTGACTGATTATTAAGGGAAATAATGGATTTTTCACGGAGAGTGACCACAAACAAACACGCCACAAGACACCCTGTTGTCCGTACAGAACGATTAATAAAAGATAAGGTTTTGCTGCTAAACATGAAGCTCTTTTGTTCTACAGGCACTTGGTTTCCCTTTAGTACACAGAGCTTACTAGTCCACCCTGTAACATGAAATTTGTGAGGACTAACTGCTGGATCAAAAGAACATTAAAAAGGAAACGCTGTTCTACTGTGCTGAATATAAAATTGGCTAGGATTAGAATGAGTGAAATTGTGTGTTTACCGAATTGTCTCAAATGTTGACATTTAAAAGAAATTACAACATAATCTTCACAAAATATAGGGACATAACACAATATCTATTTTCCATGGAAAACCATTAATAATAAAAAAAAAAAAACACGGCCAGACCTATTTCCCCATTTCACAGCTTGTAAAGCGAACTGAAGTACGATGTTTTTCTTAGGCCAGACAGCTGCAGCTTTGACAAAAACACAGCTGTTTGTCCTTGGCTTGAATGCCGGCCCACCTATTGTCACGTCACCTCTCTAACACATACGGTTAGACCACAGGACTAGAATCGGTTTATTCACTCTAATTCATTCATCCGCCACCCATGTAAGCCTATGTGCTCCAAAGATGACACCGAACAAGAGTGTCGTGTGTAAGAGGGCCAAACTCACTGTGTCTGCTTGACCTTTCACGTGTTGCTCAACCCCCCACCCCCCCCCCCCCCCCCCACCCCAACACACACACACTGAGTATGAATGAAGATATGAACAACATATACCATAGATTCAGCAAGCGTGATAAGAACAGCTATGCAAATAAAAAATAAACCATTGGTTGGTTGGTCGTTGATAATTGAGGCCTTTTCCTGCTGTGAGCGCTGGCTTGTACATTGGAGACATTGGTGTTTGCAGCTGCTTTCAGACAGCTTGGAACCAATCATTCTGAATTATAAAGCACAGTAATTACATACTGTGTTTCCGCTTTGCACAAGGGCTTTCCTAGTTTGCTTCCTTACATTCATCTGAGGGTTCACTCAATGCACATACACGCAGTTCAGTGAATATCTCTTTTACAGGCAAATCAACATAATGTTACGATGTATGACTAAGAAATTATGTTTCTATTTTGAGGATCAAAATAATTTTCATTTATTATTACTCTTTCATTGTATTAAATTATCTGCCTTAACGCTCAACAGAGCGCACTAAAAGCTATGCATTGTCAGTAGGTCATCAAAATGGATTAAAGAAAATACGTTTTGAGATCAAGGATTATTCAATTTGGAAACTTCTCAATGGCAAGAATATTTGTCTCCTTCAAAAGAGATCAATGCTATGAAATATCCTTCACGCAACTCTACCTTTCAGTCAACTGAATACACATTAATAAATTAAAAAAACAACCCCATTCATATATAAAATGATAGTCTACATTTTGGTCAGTGAAGGCGACCATGTTGGTTGGTGATGGTAAGCCTAACAACGAACTACAAGAGAAGAAGAGAGACCGACCATCCACCTAGCCCTAACAGCAGCAGCAGGCTTTTTGTCAGTAAAACCTGGCAGCCGACGAGATTGGTTATAAATAGGCTACAATGTGTTACACTTGAGGTGACGTGGCACAGGGTTAGAATAGAAAGAGCATATTGTCAACCCAGCAGTGTCAACGCACAGGAAGGGTTTAATGTGCGACCAAACAAATGGAAGCCGGATGGTGTGTAATTCTACAGCAACACAGCAAATATACTGTATGTGGCTAGAATAAACAGGATTTAACACAAACTTTCCCAATCTATTTAAAACTAAATTGTTTCTATTCAAAACAAGGGATTAGTGTTTAATCAGGAAAGGTTGTTACCCACATAATTAAACCAAGAGAGGAATTACTACTCTACAGTCTTAGATTTTCTTGGTATAGATTACAGCAAGGCAATCTCTCATTGAATCATGAGACGAGAGAATAGTTTAACATCATAGAGACAGCATATACGATTATCCCGGAGAACGTAATAAAATATTACAAATAAAAAGTAACGGATTAAATAAAGGTGATTAGCACAAATATGTCAATTAAATCCACCTTTTCCTAATTCAAATATAACTGAAATTTGACACAAAGCAAAAAGCTAATTGATAAACATGGGTGTATTGACTTAGCAGGGCTTTTTGATAGGATTTATAAAATTGGATCATCATGGTTTATAAAGGATGCTATATATATATATATATATATATATATATATATATATATATATATATATATAACAAAAATGCAACAAACAGAATTAGGTCGCAGCAATGTTAGTCAATCTCTTACCTTGTGTCTGCACTTCAAGACAACACCATAGGCACCTGTAGGAAAGAGGTACATAACTTTAATACACAAATCCATGTAATCATGAAGACATATGAACCAGCCTTGTAAAATAAGCAATTAAGGATATGGCCAAGATTATATATATAAAAGTGGGACGTTTTGAGATGCCCCATGTCACCTTTAGCTGCTAACAACAAACTTTAGATAAAGAATATTGACAACATCTTCCAATCACAAAGCTGATCAATTTATCATGAGCGGACTGAATGCAGGATTTGCCAGCAGTCAAATCCTTGTCTATGTTATCTATTTATGATCTATTTAATTTGCTCCATATTGAATGAAAATTCCTAAGCCTTTAAGCTTTTACAGATTCTTTACTCACGGGGGATGCAATTGGTTTCTCTCACAAACATTGAACACAAACCAATCAGGGAAAAACATCTATTCCTTTGAAGACACGGAGGGCTGTAGGTTAGAAAGTAGGGCACTCAAGAGTTAGCCTCACTAATGCTGATTTGATCAACCCCGCGCACCTCCAGCAGTTTCAAGTAAGAACTCTGTGAGTTGACAGGCCCAAAGGGAGTTGTTTTTAGAGGAACGTGTACACCAGTAACCAGAGAACAGTAGAGGACTCTTAACCATCTCCACTCTACGGAGGGGAACTCAAATACACTATTAACATTAGCTCTGTATAGAGATGTCTGGGAGCAAGGAGTGATAGAATGCAATGAGCTTACCATTCCGTTTGGATCTATGATTCACAATAATGACAATTATTATGCTGTAATTTACTTCAAAGGTTACTTCCAGTAAGACTTGAGGAGCTTATACTGTAAGCTGTTAATTTTTCCCCCATCAATAATTGGCACAGCTAATTGACTGTCCCCAACATGGTGCCAACTGTTATGTTTTACCGGTTGTGACCAAATCTCAAGTGGAGCAGGCTGTACAATGATGTAAAATCAATTAAATATAAAGGAGCTGGGACAACACATCAGCCTGGTGAAGTGCAGCATGAAAGTTAAACGATTATTTGTTTTCCAATCGTGTTATTGGTTCAACAAGCACGCTGCTAGCTCCATCATTTAACGGTCTCACTGTTTGATAAAGGCGGGAAACCGGGCTGTGTGGTTGCCGTTGTTACCCCAGACTCTCGGATGTTTCACATCAACCCATTAGGTTAATAGAAATCACAGGATTTTGGATAAAAAACGTTCTTTCTTTCTTTCTTTCTTTCTTTCTTTCTTTCTTTCTACGTTATGGATTTGTTTTTTCAACAACACTTTACACCATCATAGTACTCATTACTGTAAAAAATCACAAATTCTGTTCCATTTCCATTATTAAATATTTTACGCATCCTCTCATTTAAGCTGGAACTACAATCATTAAAATCCATGTACCACAACCATGTTACCATGGCAATCCGGTTTTAACATTCCAAATGGGCAAGACTGTAACAACAATGCTTAACATTCAGTCATAAACGACAACACCTTTTAATTATGTTGATTTATCTTTACTGGGATGCCAGTTAGCCACTGCCATTATCCACTGCTTACTCTACTCGTAATGTTCCTTTTGTACTGCTATAGTTGTCTGTCAGAGTCAAAGCAGTAAGAGCAGGCATGCATACAATTAGCCTACTCCTGGTACTGTATAAAACAATATAATAGATATTATAAATTTGGCCAAACTTGTTGACCAGCAAAGTCAATCTCAAGGTGGTGCCAACACTGTGCTGACTTGGTATGAAGGGACAAGGTAAAAAGACAGTTTGCGACTTGCGGTCGGTGGTTATCACTGGGGTTTGACCTTGTAGGTTCATCAAACGTCTGCCTGTCAAATACAGACAATACGCCAATACATCAGGTGACTTCTCTGACAGCCCGCTGACCTCACCTTCCCCAACGATCCCAAGGACTTCAAATTTATTCATTACATCACCGAGGACAGGTATCGTCATGGGAGTTGAAAGACTGCCGGGTGAAGAAAGAGAGAGAGCTCCCAGCTAGAACAAGGCATCATGGGGAGGCCAGCTGATGGTTTTACTGGCCGCAGGCCTCATCGCGCCTTCTGCGATCCCTCACTATTATCTGTACAGAGAAGGACACAATCCAATCAGCTCACACAATATAATAAGTATAAGTTATTAAGTTAATACATCAAGTCAAGGGTAATTGACTCTTTTAAGTCTATAGTCATATATTAATCATCTATGTGGAATAAGCCACTCCAATGGGGATTCACAATTTCTTTAGTGGCTGTTTCAACCATTTAAAATTTAGAAATACTTTAGTTGTAGTTACAGTTGTGAGGCCACAGCTTACAATAGTTATTCATCACATTTTGGCTGGACCAGACAAACTATTTGTGGCCAAAGAGCATCTAGTTTAGGGCATGAGGAGATGTTCCGATATTATTCTAGTGTGCTTAAAAAAACAAAACTCAAGAGGACGCACTCAAACAAACAACATGCAAATGAGCTATGCCTGAATCTGAAGGTAGCCTACTGTTTCCGAACCTGACCCTCTTTTCTTCTTGTTTTCCAGCTAAAGCTTCTTTATGCCACTTTCGCTATCTCCACTATTTCATCTTCTCCTTGTTGGTAAACTAAAGGGCCACCAATGCCAGCTCAACTCCTCGACTCAGTCTCCCATACTGCTGTGGGCTCCAAAACATCTCATCAGTATGCAAAGCCCTGACACTAAAATAGACTCAGTCTCCCAGAAGGCTAAACATTGCCGTTTTCCAATACTCTCCATAGTGTTGGCCTGGTGTTCACACACTACCTATTGCCAGATTTCAGATGGTATACCACTTTCATAGTACTCTAAGTAGAAAATCAGTGAATATAGACATGAAAAGCTTCACTTTCGCATTTAAAGTACAAACCATGAGTACAAGCCATTTTTTAAACGTATTAACTCAAACTTTTTATTCAAACTAGCAAAGTACTTCAAGGTAGCATTCATTAGTACATATGTTATCCTGTTTCATTATCAAAGCATTGTTTCAATTCCAGGAGTTTGATTGAATTGATGCACCCTACAGTCTAATTCACTGGGCACTGCATGGAGGTTTGTGGCAGGGGGGATTATTATATATTCATTTTGTGTCTGACAAATCATGCGTGGTAACACACTGACTCAGTAGAATTCACCGCACAATCCAAGAAACATTCTTGTAGTCCTAGCAAGCATAACGCAGTGAAATTCAACTGAAAGATGTAAACAAAAATGTTTTCTGGTGTGTTTTACTGATAAAAAAAACAGGCCTAATGATTTATTATTATGAACCAATCCTTAACATATCTTCCAACTGGCCATGCTACCCTGGTGCCTCAAGGAAGCACTGCCATTTAAAAATATAAAGCAGGATCCCAACATATGCTGATAAAATTAAATCATGCACTTGTGAACACAAAAGATGGCTTAAACAGATGGAGCACAAGGACACCCAGGCATGAAAGATGGCCTAATCTCTAAAGAAAACTCTACACGTGTTGTATGTCTAGGCTATTAAAATTCAGCTATTCAGTCCAGCATATAAATGGCACATGGCATTATGCAATTTTGTCCATTTCAGCAAGGACTAGCTAGCCTGTCTGTGGAAGTCCATGAGGCACTCGAAATCTCTGTTGCTATTAGTGACAAGCCCACCCACTCCCATTATGAATAATAACCAAACTATAGTGCTGATATCAAGGATGCATATTAGGAACCAGGACCAATACAGGTTTAGGCTTCCACTCTTGTGATCACACCCAACAGTAACAGGTGTGTGTGTGTGTGTGTGTGTGTATGTTCCTCAAGTATCACTGTCCACAACACGCTCACTGTCTGATGCAGTCTGCTGCAGGGAGAAAGCTGACAGGTTCATTAAGTGCAGGTGCACAATTCATCAAGGCAGCCAGTCGTTGTTAGGTGGCTAAGGTTAAAAATGGGCACGTCATAACAATGTGACAGCATCACATTTATTAAAATAAATCCCAAACACCTGATCACCTGTGCAATTAGTTACTTGACATAGATTTTTTTTTTTTTTTTAAATACCGTAGTGCGTGTAATGGACATTTTTTTCTTGATGTTTATCAGTCGCTAACCGCACATTGATGTTTGAGGAGGTGTGACCCAAGCAAGCCTGCTAGCTAGCTGCACTGGTTAAAAAGAAGGGGGCGTAAAAGGCAAAATACCAAAACAACATTCAAGCTGGGTAACTAGCAAGCTCACGATACGTAGACATAGTCACTAAATTAAAAACGTTATACAATTTAGAGCACAATGAAATTATGAGGATTCTAGATACACTACTTACACAATTTTTTTAAATTGATGAAACTGGTCCCATTTCTATCCTCCGACGCAGGTATTTTCATTGCAGCACATACAGTAACTGGATCCTTTGGTTGACAACCCACCAAACAGGAGAAAGCGATGAAGATTATTCTGAGTGGCGTTGCTCTATCCAATCAAAATGCATAAAGTTCCAAGAGCTAAAACGCCTTTTCAATAAAAACCAATGATGCTACACGAAAAAAACTGTGGGTGGGGCTAAACAAGTGTAACCCAAATCATGGTAACATTTCTAGTACATTTGGTTTATAAACAGGAAAATGGCATCAGTTAGCAGCAGTATACTTTAAATAACATCTCAGAATACGTAATGAACAATCTTTAAGATTAATTTTGCATATTTAATCATTGGAGAAATTATTTATCACATTTTGCTAAACCTCCACCAGGTATTCTTTTTTTTTTTTTTTACCTGAAAGTAACTGTGATTGTCAGCATATAGAACATAGAGCTCACCCTACCCCAGCTAACTGTGGTTGGCTGGCAACAGAACTAGCTGAATTAGGCAAAAAATAATAATCCTTAATCAATTATATCCGGCGCCATTCATCATACTCTTCGTCCTCATCATCCAAAATGTGATATGCGGCTACACCTATTAGCAGTTATTACTGTTTTTAAAACTACTCCTATTGTTTGTCCACTCGTCCAAAATATATTTTTTTCTTTGATGCGCTTGAGGGGAATTGATTCCTGGCAAACATAGCTATGGGCCAGTAACCAGCCCAGTAGCGGGAAAAGTAAATCTAGTATGATTTATTGTGTATATTTATTTCATACACCTGAATACTGCCTGACCTTTTAAACCATCACTGCAAAAGGTGTTTTCTACATTTGTCTAGACTCTAGACGTACAGAGTGCTACCTAAAAAAAACTTTAGCAGTTAACTATAAACAGACTATATATGTATTCTCTGCTCTATTTAAATACAAAAACTTGACAAACCTCCCCTCAAAAACGTATAGGTAACCCTAAAACCCTAAACCCTACAAGTAATTTTGGAAGACACATTTGGTCAGTTTACTGTTATGGAGCTCAGATGCCACCTGCTGGTCACAACGGTATACAGATCTTCAGCACTTCATATGATGGAGGCTGTAAAGAAGCGTAACAAAATTAAGTTCTGATAAAACTTTATTTCCTTTCTTTATATAGAACTATTATAATCGATAGCTTTGTATAAAATGTAGTGAAAAAAGTTAAAAGGTTAAAATGATTGTACTGTATGGGCATTGGTTACTTAATTAGTGTAGCTGGACCATTTATTTTTAAACAAGAATGAAACCACACACAAAAAACATTATGTATCATCTTTTTGGAAAATCTGACAAGCTAGTAATGTAGGATAACATTGAAAATTTTGACCCAGGCAATACTGAAATATAATCTAAATCCAGAGCAATAACAACATGCGTTGGGCAAAAGTGGGTTTGGTGATTGTCATGCGCATTCATTCGTGGACGAAAACATGGCAGCAAACGACTAACGTTAGACTAGAAAGAAGTATTGGAATCTCACTCGATTTTCAAACGAAAACGGCACTTGTAAGTTCATTATAAACAATTACGTTGAAATATATATTTGAATGTCAATCGATCTTAAATAAATTGCTCTATTAGAAGGTCGTCTGCGAACAGTCTGGCCAACCAACCTTGTCGGAGCAAGCTAGCGTAGCTAGCTAGCAGTTGTCAACATCGAGTCAGACTATCCTTTGGAATCCAACCGTTCCACACTACGTTACAAGCTAATTTACCACAATAGTGACGACGTGTTTCTCTGACAAAATAAGTTCCATGTTGGTTTACTCATACGTCTTGAGAAACATGCATTTCTATCGATTTACGATTATCAATAGTTATTAGTTCAGTTAACATTCGTATGTATGACTGGTGTGCTTGGCACGATAATTCAGTTTACTACTAGTTTAATGTTAGATGGATAGCTAACGCTAGCTAGCTTACTTTCCAGAGAATAGTCTGAATCTGTGCCTTTGCCAATAAACGTTGGTCAGCTAACTTTTGTGTGCGTTAGGACTTAGCTGTTGCTTTTCGATGTTAAATTGTATTCAAATAAGTTGTTTGGTTATAGTTAAATCGTTTTTCGGTTGTTGTATTAACTATAGTTTGCAATGTTGAGGTTACATTTTATGTTTAGATAACGTTAACGCTAGTGTCTCTTGTCCTAATGCATTTGTATGATGACATGAATTGGCAACGTTAGTGTAACCTTAATTGCCCAACGACCACGTAATAATATAAATTAGTTCTCGAACAGTAAAAAACATCACATCCCTCATAATCTCACTGCTAATACATTTAAGTTAACTAGATAGCTGTCAACTTGAGTTTTCATAGAATTCCATATGTGTTTCTACATTTACATGTTAGTTTACCACATCTCAAAACCCTAAAGGGCATCATTCTTTCACCTCGTAAATACCCCACCCCCTTCAGGCTTCCTGTTTCTCCTACGTAGGAGTTTCCCCTAGTGGAATTCTTCATCAAAGTATTTTTCATGTGCCCTGTGGACAGACTGCTCAACATGGGTTCCACTGTAAAGACTGAATGTATATGGCAGACTTTTAAATGTTGCCTGTACTTTTAGGTTTCAGAAAATGAAATATGATGTCTCCTCCCAATTACAAATACTTTTTTTAGTGATAGAACCTAAAGTTATTTAGTCTTTTCCTGCTTATCAATGAATTGCATAGGCTATAAATACAAAAGTGAAGCGGAAGAGTTCCGAAAAGTTACAGTTTATGATATTTATTTTTTTGGCTTGTTTTATAATAACTAAAATGAGCTCAAATTAATTGTCTTACAAATATAGGAAACATATTTGTTGTTTTTCAATGCTATTTCTCGGTTGTGACATATAAGATGTCCTTAAAATTATGCTTTTCAAATGCACTGTGTTGGCCCTCAATTAACATTTTAAGGCAATACTAGAGGGGCCACCCTCAACCTGGAACCTGCACCTTGAATACACTAGAAGGATCATCCCAGATCAGTTCTGTCTGTCAACATGGGTAGAACTTCACTAAAAGGTAAGAGGACCTGATTGGCTGTTTCTCATAAAAAAAAACATGCTGCTTGTTATATATATTGGTGTTTTCATGTAGCCTATAGGGTCGGTGGGTATAATGCCCTGAATAGCTCACCAAGGAAAAAGTTGTTTTTTCTAATCATTTGTTTTTTTATTGTAACAGAAACCTATTTGTAAAAGTGCCTTATTCATGTTTTTGTGTCTCAATTTTATCATGTTTAGATCAGAAAGATGCCAAAAAAGACAAACCTGGACGAAGTAGCCCACCACTGGGTCCAGCTCCTGCAGCTGCTAAAGGTATCATTGATTGTTTGAGTGAAGAGAACTCGCATCCAATTTTTTTTGTTTGCATTTTTATTTTGCTGAAGATGGAAAGAAAGTGGATGCTTCTATAGATTGTGTACCTGAGTTAGGCCCTAGTTGTGAGTTTTCTTGTCAGGAGATCCCTCCACTGGTTTTCAAATGAAACCTCTACTGGGTATTACACAACTATTGTCCTGTAAACTGATTGTACCATATTGATATATTCTTTTTTATTTTCTGTAGTTTGTAAATACCTTAAACAATTATGACTTACTGGATGTACATGTAGATCTACCAACATGTGTGTCTTATAATGCACTCTTCATCGCAGAGTCTTTTTGTTGGGAGGAGTACCTCAAAGAAACATCCTCAATACCAGCTCCTCCCAGCTTTTTTCGTCAGGTAATAATAATACATTTAATTTCTAACTTGTATGCTTTACATTGTAGTAACAGTCTCAAAGCTAGGCCCTCCTTGAAACACAATGTGTGTTCTGAATGAATGAGTTAAGAAACTGTGCGGGTGTCCAATGTCTAACCAGATGTCACCGTTGAACAAGTTGTTTTTTTCTTAACGTGACTGTTTGTTGTTGTAATGGCAGACTGTGGGATTTAATTTGACCTAGTTTCCTTCAATGTTTTTGCCCTATGCCTCTGCAGTCCAGGGTACCGCCTTCCAATGACTTCAAGGTGGGCATGAAGCTTGAGGCTCACGACCCACGCAACTCCACCTCCGTTTGTATTGCCACAGTGATGGGCATCACAGGCGTGCGTTTGCGTCTCCGCCTGGACGGCAGCGACAACACCAATGACTTCTGGAGACTGGTCGACTCCTCTGACATTCAACCTATCGGGACATGTGAGAAGAATGGAGACATGCTGCAGCCACCACTGGGTAAGGAAAGCCATCTGTGACCACCCACTATCAACACTGGTGTTACGCAACAAGAACAATGCTGCAAGCTGTTTAATAATAACAGAACCGAGTCCCCCGACCGTTCTATTTTCATATATATATATTTTTTTTATCCTGCACCTGTATGATTGACATTCAAGTGATAACTATAAATATGAATAGTAATACTTTAAATTTTTAGATGGCGCAACACAAAGTTTTAAAGAAAAGCTTCAGATGGCCGACTTGCTGGTCTCTATTTAGGGTTCATGATAAAAATGTAAATGCAGCTGACTGCATAAAGCTCTAAATGATTTCTGTAAAAGTTGAGAGTATTGTCACTCTGACCATCATTTTTAGGTAATAGCCTTTATGACTTGCTGTCTGAACATTGTCCGACAATACTGGCACTTGCTCATCCATTCATACAGGGTTGATGGATCGTGTTCTGAACCCTTGGATGTGGAGAACTGATATGGGGTTTCATGGACGGACAATAATACTAGTACTGTTAGTGAATTGCAACACATTTTTTATTGTTTGAAATGTTTTAATTGTTTTTGTTTTATTTCTTGTTTAATGAATTTCCTTCTAAACAGGGCACTGCTGCAAAAGAGGCTTTGTCTTAGTCAACCCTGTATAAATAAATAAAATAATAATAATACATGATGATTATAAACAAAGTTGCCAGACTGAATGCAATTTTTATAAAGTATCACTTTCTATAAATCAATTTTTTACGCAATAATTAAATTTGACTGATGATTAGCTGATCACTTACTGATTATAGCACCAAACATATGAGGTATTGAAGCAAGAAAATGTTTTGTGTGTTTAGCTCCAAAATGACAATCTAAGTCATGTTCACAAAGATTATAGTGGCAGATCACATGGGGAAAGCAGGAGATGGAGGCCAGAAGTGTCTACCATCAAGACTTTCTTTCGTTCCTAATGTGTGTGGTTTTCTGTACCGTTTTTAGGATTTCGAATGAATGCTTCCTCATGGCCCATGTTCCTGTTGAGGACTTTGAATGGAGCAGAGATGGCTCCTGGAACAGCCTTCAAAAAGGTAAACATCCCTTCTGAGTGTGTCACCATGCAACTCGACAACTACTGGAATGTCTATCTTTAATTGGTCTTGCGTTCAATACTCAACTATTGTGTTTCTGTACAGGAACCACCCAGGCCTTCCCAGAATAACTTTAAACCTGGCATGAAACTTGAAGCAGTGGATAAAAAGAACCCATATCTCATCTGCCCCGCCACCATCGGGGAAGTGAAAGGAGACGAGGTCTTTGTGATGTTTGACGGATGGAGGGGTGCCTTTGATTACTGGTGCAAAATAGACTCCCGAGACATCTTCCCTGTTGGGTGGTGCTCCATCACCAAGCACAGCCTGCAGCCCCCTGGCAACAGTGGTGAGTGTCATCTTTATCCTGTAGGGGGTGTCAACACACGGTTTTTGACTCAAACCAGTTAGACTAGCTAGCTAACCGTCTTGGACGTGGGCTATTGTTGTAAGGATAAAGAGGACTCAATTATGTACCACATTCTTCTTTGAAATTGTTCCAGGAGGAATTGTGAACCACTTAATGGTTTATTCAGACTTCTATGTATAGACATTTTACAAAGGTCTTCAATTATCTATGAATGTCCATTTCTCTTGACATTTTCACTGCCTCCCTGCCTGTCAGAACCTGCTGCCGTTTGATGCATTATGTATAATTGCAGCCACATTATTGAATATTTAACATTTTAATTGTATTGGCATCATTGCTTTTTGTCTTTGTTTGAGTCTTTTGACCACTCCAGCTGTATAGATTCTCATTATTAATCATTAGTCAAGACAAAGTTGGGCTTGGCTGCCAGTGTAATAATGAGATGGCTGTCCGCCTTAAATATTGAGAGGGCCGACAGTCGTGTTTTTTTGTTCATTTTCATTTTAATTCACATTAAAATGTTAATTGTGCAGAATAGACCATGTAGTCTAGTTAGCCAGATAATGTCCCTATCTATATTCCAGCTAAACCCATATAAAGATATTAATTTGGCTAGTGGGGTTTGAATGGCAACATTAATAAACCGTGCTTTCAGATTTCTTTTGTGATAATGGCCTGGACACGTGAAAAGGACACATTTACTATATTTTGTAGGTGAGTGGCATTAGCTAAGTGGACCTAACATAAGAAGGAACCTGGTGAGTGGCATTAGCTAAGTGGACCTAACATAAGAAGGAACCTGATCACTGTGGCACTTGATTTCATTATGTGAGGAAGATAAAATGCATCTAATTTATCAAGCATTACTTTTCATGCATTGCCTGACGTAAAGGGGTCTCTTCCTGCCGAGTAGAAAGTCCTCCTAAAGATGAGAACAGTGATTGATGGAGATTTGAATTAGGGGCTAGCGTGTGCATCCTGTGTGCGGTCAGCGTGTCTATATAGTGGTCGTAACTAACAAACAGCATATTTTAATGACCTGTCCGGTGGTGTAAATTTGCCTTAGCTTTAGAGCCATATGCATATAAAACATTTTTAGTACCAATATATGGCTAGATGTCAATTATTTTCGTACAGGCTTGTAGCATTACCTGGATTATATAGCATTGTTTTTTTTAAACATTGTCCAGGCAGACGTGTCTAGATCTTTTGCAGTGATGGCATACCAAATGTTTTCCTTTAAAGAGACTTTATTGGCATTAATATTGAATTGTGACTTTGCCATGAATAAACTCGCTTGTTAGTGGTTTTTCCCCTTGATGAGGGCCAGTGGCAGTTGCAGACAAGGCTAGGCTCTAATTCACTCTGTTTAGCCCTCTGCCTGACCTCACTGTGACCCTTACTGCCAAACTAATCCCTGACAAAAGCTGTGGAGCTGCCATGACACCCTGTGGTGGGCAATAATCCACCAAAGTTCATCCCAATTTTCTGGGATTATGCTTTTGGATAGATAATTTAGTATGTTGAAATGTGTGCAGCCAGTAGTGTTTAATGAAGCTTTTACCTGTACAGTATACAACAGTAGTAAGCCTGTCATTGGAGTAAGGAGTGGGAAGGAAACCTAGGAGAACAAGTCCAGGATGGAGAACATGCCAGGAAGAAAGGGAGGGGCGGAAGGCTACTCTAGGAACTGAACACTACAACGGAGAAGAGTTAGGGAGGGAGGGGTAGGATTTATTGCCCTCACCTCATACCTGTTTACATGAAGAACTCATGATGTTTACATGAAGAAACCTGACACAGTCCAGACCAACAGCACACAGGAGCTGAATTGTGACTGCACATTTAAAATACAGGACGGAGAGGACGATACCATTTTGTTTCTGCTCATTAGCAGGGCTATATTAGTAATACAAGTAGAGCCTAGTTGTCCAGTCAGGTGTGTTGTGGACAGCTGTTTGCTTTTGAACGGGGCTGACTGACTAGTAGTGCTTTGTAGACTTAGTATTGTGGTAGTGACTGTGGAGTCCAACACTCTTGCTTCCATCCCTTTTCCCTAACTTGTTTTGTGCTGCTTCTCGAACACCCAATGCACCCTCAAAAGCTTGGGAGGGGCTAAGAAGGGCAACCCCCCCCCCCCTCCCTTTTTTTTTTATCCCCCTGCCCTCCCCCCTTGTCTTTACACTCCTCCCCCTCCCCCCTTGCTAATCCGAATCCTTCTCTGGCTGCCTGCAGCCCGGCTCCTCTGTCACTGCTGGCTTTGTTATGGGCTCGCTCACTGGATTTTGGATGGAAAATATTTTCGGCTTTTTTGTGCCTAGCCAGTGTTGGGGAATCCTCAAGGAGCAGTGTGGACGAGAGCGGCGCGTGCGGTTGTCTTGAGTGAGGGAACTGAATTGTTACGTGGGCGTTCAAGATCATTGACAGATTTTCGTTTTTTTTGTGTCATTTTTGTGTTTGTTTTGTTTTCCAACACGGTGAGTTATGCTTTTGTTCTATGTCTGTTTTTGGGCTATGCAGGGATTCTTTTCTCATGGAGGGTTAACCAACATGTCTATATAGTGATCAGGGAAAGGAATGGGATTTCCCCTCATGTTGAAATTGTAGTAAGATCCCTTTTCTATGAGTTGCATGGTTGGTCAAGCTCTTTTTGTCATTTTTTATTCTATTTGTTAGTTGCATAGATAAGGGAATGTAAATTATGTTTATTTTACTTCTAAAGTTTTGTGGTAAATTCTTAACTTGGCGTGCTTTACCATTTAGTATTTGTTGTTACTTTGAAAAATGTAAAAAAAGTGGGTGTAGCTGGTTTTTATTTTATTTTATTTTATTTATTTATTTTTTTCTTCATTTTTTAAATTTTATTTATTTATTTATTTATTTATTTATTTTAGTTTAGTTTAGTTGGTTGATTGGTCCTACCTGTGCGAGTCAACGTGATGGATTCATTCTGTTACCAAACCATGAAACGCTGCTCTGGTAGTCAGCAAAATCTCATACTGTAGGTAGTCTATCAAGAAACCTGTAGTAAAAGTATGCACTGAAACTTTCCTTTTTAAAACAGAATTTGACAACTTTCTAGACCATTAGCCTATTATTTTGTGATGCTTTGCATTGTTCAGTGAATATGCTCTTGGACCCCTCCCCCACTGAGGAAGTACACCCGGCCTAAGGCTGTGTTTTTGATAATGCTAGCAAAAATGCAAACAAAAAAAACACAGTGAGCTTGGTAATTGGGGAGAAAGTGTGTCTGCTACTTAGGTGGGAGGACTTTTCCTACTGTTGTCCTCAGCAGCGGACTTGCCCCTCCCCCATTTCCTAAAACCCTGCTAGAGAGCCCCCAGCCAGTCAGTCACCCACACGCACCCCTCAGTCGTTCTCCAGGGTCACAGGGTCACTGGGAAATGAAATCCCATATGCCTCCCTAATTTGCCGGGAGGGACTATATGGTAATGACTCCAAACCACTCTCCCTTCCTCCATTAATCTGCCTTGCCCAGAGCAGATGTCTGTCTACCTGTGGAAGTCACAGAGAGGTAGGGGGGTGGGCAGCCACCAGACTCTGCTTTTTAGTCTATGCATTTCTCGCTCCCTCTCTTGTTGTTGTATTTGACTGTTTTAAAAAAAAAATTGTTTTAGTAAGCATGGGCTGAGCAATTTAATGAGACATGGTATGCCTCCGCTTCTTGTCTTATCATGCTGCAGCAGGGACCGAAGTTTTGGCTTGGCTCGATGTACAAATCTGTCCCCTCAGTCAGGAAGTGGTGAAAGGCTTGCACTAAACTAATCCCTAACCCCCCCCCCCCCAATTCATCTCACATAGCCTTTGTACCCCCACATTAATTTAAACTGGACCATGCATATCGTCTGGTCATTAGCAGAGTTGCAGAAGTGTAGTCCAGGGAGCCAGAGAGTAACCAGACAAAGGGAGGTATGTTTCTTTGAGGGACCTTTCAGTTTCAATGAGCCACTTTGTTTGGGCTCCTGGTTGGTAAAATCGTCTAGGTAGCTAAAGGGAAGTCTCACACTTTGTGTCTGCATGTAGCAGATTGGCTGTGGCAAGCTTATTGAATGAAATACCTCTGTGCCCATCTTAGCCTTTCCAGTGCCAATTAACAGACTCTTAGCCGGGGTGGTTTTTCAGTCAAGTTTTCAACACTGTGATCTAGACATATGTTTTTGAATGCTCTGCCTGCGTAGATGTCCTCCGTACTAATTGGTCTTGTCGTGGCATGTCCTGCTTTTCCAGTCACCCTGCCAAAGAACCTGCAGTCCCTGACGGTGTCGCCTGCCTCCAACTCCTCCAAGCCCAGCAGGCGCAGCATGCAGTCCCCCTACAGACTCCCGACCCCGCTGCCCCCTCTGCCCGTCAGGAAGGGGGTGCGGGGCCGCCGGCCCAAAAGTGAGACCCTGGCCCTGCTCAAGGCCGTGGCGGAGGCAGCGGCTGCCGCAGCCCAGAACGGTGCTGCGTCGCCCAGCTCGGCCAACACACCGCTGGTACCCAAGCTTTACAAGAAGAGAGGACCCAAACCTGGGAGCAAGGTGGGGTCCAGCGGAGTTCCTAGGAATTTTCACAATTTGCTTTAGTTTTTATTATTAGTTGATTTATGAACACAGTATATTTAATTGTTATGATATTATACACGTATATGTCTTTATTTACGTTACGATTACTTCCTGGAAAGACGTCTGCTTGGAGCAAATAGTTCATTGAGATTTAATCTGATGGTTCAGTAATGCCTAGATAATGAGTGAAACTGTGTGTTTTGTTTTTTCCAGAGAAAACCTAAGGTGCCCCTGAACTCGTCACAGCTGCCCAGCCTTCACGTTCCCCAGGACGGCCCTGGACACCTGGGCTCTGTGGTCTCTACAGGTGAGGCTTCACTGATTCCCCACTGGCACTGCATGTTGTGATTATTATTATGAATAAGAAAAAGTCTGTTATATTAGTTCCTGCCAAACTCATATCTACCCATATTCTATATTATGTCCTTAGTGTCCTCTGACACGGTTTTGCCTATATTAATTACGTAAATAAAAGATATCACATTCTTATAATACTACCAGCTGTTTTCCGTAAAGTTCCCTTGTTGTGCTGGTTGTCCCCAGTGTGTGTGTACGTGAACAAACACGGAAACTGCGGCCCCCACCTGGACAGGAAGCAGGTGCAGCGGCTCCCCGACCACTTTGGGCCCGGCCCGGTCAACGGCGTGCTCCAGCAGGCGGTCCAGTCCTGTATCGACTGTGCCTACCAGCCCAAGATCCTCCTCAGCGCCCTGCAGACCCACTCTGGAGGAGGCGAGGTGGTCAGAGGTAGGCTTGAGACAAGTCATTTCTGCACTGGCAACACCAGTTCATTTTAGAGCCTCCATCCTCCCATCTGGTAATTGCCAATACATCATTCTCCGCAATTTAATTTCCCTATTTAAAAGTAATTTACTGTGGAGGGATGTCACGCTGTTAGTTCGTTAGAGAATGAGCTCATACTGTGTGTGTGCGTGTGTGTGTGTGTGTGTGTGTGTGTGTGTGTGTGTGTGTGTGTGTGTGTGGCCAACCAGACGGCCGTTTCCACACCCTAACCACTTGATGCTCTCTTCCCTCCCTTCCCCCCCAAGTGAGGACAGACGGTGGGGTGCGCCTGGTCAAGCTGCCCTCGGTCTCCAGTGCCTCCTTTGTGCTGCGCTTCCTGGAGACGCTGTGTCGCCACCTTCAGTGTGACAACCTGTTCAGCAGCCAGCCCTTCAGCCAGTACACGGCCTACAAGTCTGGTACGCTGGTAGACCTTTTCATCTCTTAGGCCACCAATTACAGCGATGTTAATGTGTTAGCATATTTCTTTTTATTATAGCTTTTGTTGCGTTCACAAAGAAAATACCTTGAAAAGTTAGTTTTTTTTAATTTATTTTTTTACTTTTATTGACACATTCCTATCATTTTATTTTTATGACAGCAGTTGTTAGATCGTGCACAATAATATCGATTTTTTTCTTAAAATCTGAGAGCAGGAATTCTAATCGTGTTCTTTCCATGTTGTGTGTTTCAGTGAAAGAGGAGGTGCTGGAAGCCTCTTTGGGCCGGGGGGCTAAACGGCTGTCCAGAGACTCTCCCCCTTATGGAGCCCCACAATCCCCCAAACTGCTGCGTTCTGAGGCCCATCCGTCAGAAGGTACAGTGCAGCCAGCACCCCCCCCCCACACACACACGCCCCAACCTACAACAGACACTTTTTACTCTAACTCAGGCTTATTATCAAAAGAGCTGACGCACTTTTTTTTGTATGAAGGTCTCTACATTGCATCGAAACTCAAAATGAAACCCATATTTAGTCCTTATAGGTAGGGAATGCAGTCCAGCTTTATGCTTTTTTTGTGTGATTCTTACTACAGTTTCAAACAAAGTATTAGTTAGCTTCAAACTTATTCTATAACAAATTTTCAAAACTTTTAAAGACAGAAAATACACGAAAATGTTGCATCCATGAAAGTCCACCCGGACAATAAAACATGATATGTTGGTGACCGTTGTGCTGTGGCTTTGTGTCTCTCCAGCAGAGACCCTCCCCCACGAAGAGAACGGGCTGATGAAGGAGCAGCGCTTCATGGACTCGGCCTCCAACTCCATGACCCCGCGACCCCAGACCTTGCGGAGCGCGTCCGAGTACCACTCCCAAGCAGGGGGCAGCCCTTACTACTCGGGCAGCCACGGCACGCCGCTCCGCCGCCTGGCCTCCAACCCCGCAGAGCTCGGCTCCACACACACGCTGAGACGGGTGGAAGGTGAGACACAACAACGGGACGTCTCCTGTGACCATTTTTTTTCTCCTTGTTTTCTTTCAGTTACAGCGTCCATATATAGGTCGCTAAGCATTATTTTTGCTAAGGGCTAGATACATTTAAACAAAAATTGGTAGTGATCAATAGCATTTTTTCGTGATTCATCAGCTACGAATAATAAAATGGTGATACCATATTGAAAATGTTTAGTGTGTGTGACCTCCCCAGCCGCCAGCTCCACCACTGGGCCTGAGGCCCCGCAGTCCGACAGGGACACGCCGAGCAGGACCCCCGGGGCTAAGAGCCCCTCCACCTGGTCCATCGAGGAGGTGATGCAGTTTGTGAGGGACGCCGACCCCTGTGCACTGGCCCCGCACGCCGAGCTCTTCCGAAAACACGTGAGTGTCTTTCTGACCAGGAAGATGGAGGCTCATTCCACTGTCTGTCTTTCATCACATTTATCGAGTTAAAAACAGGATGTTTGATCTCCTCCTAGTTATCGAGATAGCATAGTTATATATCTTGTGGTTGTTGTGTTGTTTTTCCATGAATGCAATTGTTGCTCCGTTTTTTTGTCTGTTGATGTTTTGTTTGTTGATGTTTGTTTGTTGTGTTCGTGTAGGAAATTGATGGCAAGGCTCTGATGCTGCTGCGGAGCGACATGGTCATGAAATACATGGGCCTCAAACTGGGGCCCGCTCTCAAGCTGTGCCACCACATAGAGAGGCTGAAACAAGGGAAACTGTAGCAGGACCCTCTGTCCTGCACCGCTTGTCCCCTTCCAAACCCATGGGCAATAACGTCTGGCTTAAAGGGCCGAACACTGGCACACAACTCGTATCACACCGAATGACACACTGGAACGTAGGCAGTTCGTTTGTTCTGAAACGACTCTATGGATCTGGATTGGCCTCTGAAGAATTGGGAGTGTTTTTTTTTTTCTTTCGCTGACACGTTACCTCACCTCCTCATCAGCGAACCGGAGAGCTCGGCCAAAGTCACACGGCATAAGAGGCTGGTGGTTTGACGAAATTCCAAAGGAAAATGTTCCCGGTGGTGTTTACATGGCACAGCACAGATATTAACAAGCTGACTTTTTACTGAGATAAAAAAAAACTTTTGATCCTGGTTTTGGATCCCCAAAGATGGAGAATGTTTCTTCTTATATAAATGACTATGGTTTTTATTGTTATTGTTAAATTTACAGCTAATATGGGGTGGTCTGCATACTACGATTTATGATATCTGATGCTCTTCCCCCTGTTGTAATATGAGCCAACACTTGTTTACCGCTCACAATCTTTTGTCATTCGTTTCAAATAATCTTTTAATTATGTCT
Source organism: Galaxias olidus (assembly GCA_026901105.3). NCBI lineage: Eukaryota > Metazoa > Chordata > Actinopteri > Galaxiiformes > Galaxiidae > Galaxias > Galaxias olidus. The sequence goes on from JAPMUY010002775.1 coordinate 28,937, forward strand.
GAATTTCTGGCACAATTTTATATCTGTCACTCAGTTCGTAACAAGTCATTCCGTGTAATTTCAAAATAGAACAGCTGAATTTCCTTAGCCTGTTTTTGTCGCTAAGCTTCTTCTTATACTTTTTATTTGACTTTTTCTACCATCCTGCAATGCCCTGTATTACATGAGTATCATGCTGTAATCACTAACTACTCTTGTCCGTACTGAATGGGTACTGGGTAGACCGTACGTTGGTTTACTTGATAATTGGTAAGAGTTTGATTGCCCTCTACTGGTTATATTCTAGACGATTTGTCTCTTCAGTGTTTCTCCATGCTAGGATGGAGTGTAGGGAGGTATCTGGAAATGTTCTTAGGATGCTGGGGTGGGGTACTTTTTTTTTTATTTATTTCAAAGTGCAGTTTGCTATGGAAGTGTGGGCGTGACATTTGTAAGGGCTGTTTATGCTTGGGGTTTGATGGCATATTCATACCAGTCATAAAGGTCCTAAAGCCCGTTGGTCCAGTTCGGACTTCCTTGCCGTTTTGACCGTTACAATCACTGTTATCAAGGGAAACAGATCTGGTGTACAGTTTTATGGGTTTAACCATAAATTTCAGCAGCAAGAATGTACATTTTTGTAGAAAAAAATATTTTAAGGAAATCATATATTAGTTATGTGGAGATAATAGGTCGGTGAGGAGGAGTGAGACAAATATTTCAGACAATGTATTTCATACTGCCTTTTAATTCTTATAATGCAACGCTTTTAGTTTAAATACACTTCAGTAATACAATAGACATTGCCTTGCTTTACTTTTGAGATTTCTCAGGTTTAAGTGGTCTTTGTTAGTACAAACGTTTGTAGTTAACTTTTTTTGGTGTTATGTACTAAACCATAATTATCCTTTTGTTATTTCCTAGGTGACTTCAAAGTACCTTTTGTGCCATATGATATGCAACACAAAATCATAGTGCCGTTGAATTCCCCTTTTGCATCTTCTTAAAGTACTTGAAAAGAAATGTCACGTGTTTGTAATGTCACACCTGAAACGATATGTATTGTGATCATGATGTTGTGTATTTTATATTTTATAAAGTTGCCAAAATGAACACTGCTATTGTGGGCTTTTTATTTATTGCAAAATTCTTATTCTCTTATTGAAGGGTATTTAAAAACAAATCACACAGTTAGTTGCTCAATCGTTTTATTATTGTAATAATTCACCAGTATTACTTACAAAACATGTAACCGTCAATGGTTAAGAGTAGAAAAAGTTCATCAGGTACTGAGATACCGGGCCATACAAAATGTTAGCTTTGCACAGTAAGAAATTAAAATGGAGGACAAGCTTAAAATAAAATAAAAATAAAATACTGCATAATCAAGTTGCTAATCCGTGAGTGACTTGAGAATGTAAATTGTATTTCAAAGACTGTACGAGATTCACAAGGCAAAAACTGGTTAAATATCTAAAACCAGTAAATATGATTAACGCACATTAAGAGTCAGTTTTACTACTACTTCTTCAAAAAAATAAGTAATGGCATAAGCATATTAAACAAAAAAAAAGGGAAGTCATTCTTATCGACTGTCATCCAAAAATAATATGCTCTTCTTGAATTAATATTGCCTGTCTAGTCAAAGCAAACGAGGCTCAACTCAAGCCTACTGGGCGTTTTTTTATTTTAATTTTTTAAAATCTCCCTTCAATATGTAAACACACATACACACAAAGCACACAAGCACAAGTGCCGACATATTTCAACTGACATGATTAGCTGCTGACATCATTGTTGAGTTGGTATTTGGATCTCCACTAATCCGGGCCGGCAGTAAAGGAGGAAGCATCTTACAGTTAGGATCGCCTCTCCTGTCACATTAAAATGGGTGTTTCTGCATCTTGATCACCAACACACTTCTAACTCACAGTATAAATACATTAGTTTAAACAATAAATATCAATACAACTGCAACAGTGGTAAGGTTTCTGAGAAAAACTAATATTGTTGATTGAAATTTTTTTGGGACTTCGAGCCAAAAAATTCATAAAATGTTTTTTAAAAGAGGGGTTTATAACTACCAAAGCTGTTGTCGGAAAAACCACTTGTTAAAGAAAAAAGGTTGTTTATTAAATAAAGTTAAGTTGTCAGCAGTATGACAAATGTATTCTATAAATGATGTAATAGTCAACTCACAGTCTAGGACATTTTGGTTAAGATATACAGTATAGGCATATGATGTTGTGACATCTTAACACAAGCAAGGCCACAGGTTTGAGTCAACCCTTTGACCGTTTCATAGCTTTGACCTTTTCTGAATCTTGTGATTCATATCCTTCTATGAGGCTTAAGTCAAATGGAACAAACACAACACCTCTGGGTGGGCAAGTACCCTGTATCTTTTTCAACTAAAACGCTAGGACAAAGTGCACTCAATATAATAACGTTCTCTCAAATTAACACAGCCACTCAGATCTCTAATTAAGTATAAAAGGAGACCATTAAATGCGCAATTAAAACACTGATGGTGACATCTAATGTCCTTGAACAGATTTTTATACACATTACACACATTAGATAAACAGAGAATCAGTGTCTTCATGACGGCGGTACGTTCTGTAGGGGGAGGGAAAATAATCTGGAACCACTTTAAAGTAACACTGCCAATTGTTTCAAAGTCAATACAACACATATTGGCCACAGCAATAAGTTGTCTGTAATGCTCTGTAGTTTAATGGAATAGATTATGTCACATAAAAGCAATGTTTCCGCCCACTTTTGCCTTAAGATTAGCAAACGAATTACTAAAATATGACTTTGCATCTAAAAGAAAAAAACCCACACAACTTGTTTCACAAACACTTCCTGGAAGTAATTTGTTTTTTATTCAACAAGCTTTTGATGAGGATTCAGTTGAATCTAAGGACAAGGGGATGGGGGTGGGAATGGAGGAAAGATAGGACGACGTCCCTTTTTTTCCCATGAAACTAAATAATGAAAAATGTGCTTTGTTGCCATTGACAGCTGTTTCCTAGAGTCATTAAAGTTAATGAAAGGACAGCCTTAGCCTTGCCAAGTCATTATTAGCCTGCAATGCTAACCCCCTCCCCCATCTCAGATTGCTCTCCGCTTCACTGAGCGACTGATGAATATGGCAATCTCCAATGATGGGACAGGTTTAAACAGCCCAAATCAACCCTCACAATTAAAGGCTTCGCCATGTAACTTAGAGCTTGGTGTATTGCGTTTCATGGTCTTCGGGTACTCAAAAGGTATTGAAACACATGGAAGTGAAGCATGGATGCCAAAGATAGGAACTCGTTTGTCTTAAGGGAGTAGGTTAAATGTTTTAGGTTAAAGAAAAAAATCACTAGTGTCAGCGGAGTCAGCAACTTCATTCCAAAACAGCTTTTTCTAACATATGTGAAGACACTTGTAGAAAATGGGTTTACCAAAATAGCATTCAAATTGATAGAAATGCAAAGATACATTTGAAAAAGACATAACTTATCAGATAGCTTATCAGACTTTGACACTTAAATTTTTTTACAGTGTGTCTTACAGTCTTAAATCTGGAATTTAAGCACTTCCATGACTTTGATAGGGAGAACGTGTGTAAGAAGAATGCGCTTTATGTTATAGTTGTATACTCCAGGGCAAATAGCAGGAAGCAGTCACTGCAAGAAAGAGTGCAGGGGGACATACCTATTCAATAAAACAAGCCGTCGTATAGCTGTCCACGGTGTCTATTTGAGCTAGAAGCTATTCTGTTGCCTGTGACAGCAGCTTAGTGTGTTATTTGTTGGCTGTCTTGTATTTCCAGACCCAAACTGCCATGGATAGAGGAGCTGTTTCCGTTCTTGTCATTCTATCTTACTCAAGACAGGAACCCCTCCCCCCTGCCATCCCCACACTTAATTTTCTCGTACCAACCCTGTCACTTCCTAGGGAGAAAATCCGCAAGCCTTTGCTTTTTAATGGGAAGAATATGAATCTCTTGTGAGCTGACCTTCTTCAGTTTGATGGCTCTGTTTTTAGGGAGCTTTCGAAGAGGATCGTTGGGGTCATGCTGCTGCTGCTCCTGGCCCATTGGCCTGGGGGCTGCTCCACAGAGCTGCTGTAGAGCGCCAGACCCCTGGGCCCCGACACATCCACCACCAGCACCACCACCACCACCCCCACTGCGGTCACGCTTAATGGAAAAGTTCTTAGTCGACACCCCAGACAGGCCCTTAATCTTCCCGCAGAGGATGGCCGGGATGGCGTCCTTGACAGCCACTATGACCTTGGCCGTCTGAGAGGCACCAACTATCTCCAGGTTTCTCGTCCCGCTGAGAGCGGCCTCGCGGCTCAGGGTGCTGCTCCCGGAGGCAGCACCGCCATTGTCCAACAGCCACTTGTGCTGCTGGCTAAACTCCAGGGAGGCCAGTCCGCTCAGCAGCTTGGAGTCCAGCCTCTGAGTGCACTCCACTGGTCGCAGAAGGCCCAGAGTCATAGCAGCGCCGGGGGAAGCCTGACAAGACTGTCCTCTCTCGCCTCCCCCTCCTCCAACAGAGCCACAGGGTCCAAAGGACTGAATACATGTTCCCCTTGCCCCACCTACAGACAGGTCTAATACGTTATCCTGCACAGCCGGGCAAAGGAATTCCTGTTTAGGCACAACCGGGCACGCTCTTACCGATAGGTCCAACACCTCTCCCTCCTCCACTGACGGGAGCGAGGACGGTGACAAAGGGTGCAGAGGGTGAGACAGAAACCCTCGAGGCGAGGCAAAGGGAGAGGTAGTATCCTTTGTGTTTGATGTTTGGGTGCTTTTACTTACAGTGCAAACGGGTTTGGGCGGGTTTCCCTTGGTGTCCTCCGTCTGAGGTATGGGAATGGGGATGAGCAGAGGGATGGGCAGAGGCACCGGCAGGGGAACCACGACCGGATAGGGGACTAGGAGGGTGGCTGGGGGCACCAGAGGGGCCAGAGGGGAGCTGTAGGGGTGTGTCAGTGGTGAGGGAGGGAGGAAAGCCGAGGTGAAAGGGTCTGCGGGCGCCGAGCCTGGAGACTGGCAGGCTGAGGAGGCCCCCTGAGCCAGAAACAGGTCCTGCAGGATGGCAGCAAAGGCCGGGTTTTGAAGGAGGGACAGCAGGTTAGGATCCTGGCCCTGGGCCCCGGCTGATTTGAGCTCCAAGGCCGGAAAAGAAGGGGGAGTGGAAAGAGGAGCAAGAGGAGCAGGAGGAGGAGGAGGCAATCCGAAGGTAAAAGAGGCATTTTGACACAGGACATTGTTCTGGAGAGGCGCGGCTGGGTTGGAGCTCTGCTGAGGTATCACCGAGGGAATCAGGTGCTGCAGGACCTGCTGCTCCAACAACAGGGGCAAAGAGACGGGACCCTGGCTTGTCATGAAGTATGGCCCTCCAGCTGCTGCTGCTGCCCCCATCTGGCCAAGCTGGGCGCCAGCCGCCCCCGCCATCTGGAGGTGAATGGGCAGCATCACAGGACTGTCTCCCAGGCAGATGGGCTGAAGGACCGTGGTGGCCACTTTGAGGGCTGCCATCCCTCCTGACGTGTCCGTGGCTGGACTCACCACCGAGGGCGCTGTGGTCTCCACCAGGGGAGCCTTTGGAAGTCCGTTAACCCCCGCGTCCCAGGTGTCAGCTGTGGGGAGTGTGTTGACGGCATCGTTCTCCACTTTCCCAATCCCTTCCCCTCCTCCTCCTGCCAACTCGCCGCTTGACATATTCATGGGTGGGTTATCCTTGAACGTGCCCTCCATATTCTGTCTTGTAGAATCAACAAAAATCTTCCTTAGACAAAAACACGCCACATGTCTTTTTTTTCTCCCGTCGTTCTGACCGGTCCTGAAACAAAAATGGGACAGAAAGTTATATCAAAAGTATACGTCATACATTTTTACAAGTAGAAGTACTATTTATTGAGTATTCTAGCTTGTCTGACATTTTGCAATAATACGACTGTAAAACAAAAGCTACACCCAGCTGAATTTGTTTTCATGTTACATAGTACGGAATTCGTACAAGTTTTATACACAAAGTATTGCCAAAAAAATAACATATTCAGATTAGACAGTATTAATCTTAAACGTCATAAATTAGATAGGGAAGATTGATGGCTTTCCCACCTATCCAAAACCAGGAAACTCCGAAACGAATGTCTAGCTTAGTGCCTCCTAATAAAACCTGGCCTGATCTGTCAGCTCTGGGTTTCCCCCTCCTTACAAAAAAAAAAAGAAAAAGAAAAGGAAAAAAAAGACGGGCAAAAGAGGTCCAACTTTAGATTATCTACTTAGCACTGTTGTTAATAATCCACTTACACATGAGTGGCCTCGCTGATGCGACCAAATCACTCAACTGTGCTGCCTGACTGCCTGCATACCTGCTTCCCACTGATTATACACGTATTGCGGGGAGTACCCCCTCCCTGCCCTATACAGCCACATAACCCCCCACCCCCTCACCTGATCCATGCCCCCCCCTGCCCTCTCCCAGTCTCCCTCCTTCCAATCATTTTGTGTGTGTGTGTGTGTGTGTGTGTGTGTGTGTGTGTGTGTGTGCTTCAAAGCCCACCAGGGGGTTAAGCCCAGGGACATAAGCCGTGTGTAGAGGAATAGATGGAAGCATTTAATTTGAAAGGCCAAGGAGCCCCCAAGCAATACGCTATTGAGAAGAGATGGCCCGTTTTTAATTTTGGCTGAATTCAACTAAATCATACTTTAATGAAAAACTATATAGTAGCCATGACATTAATATTTTTTCCCATTATTATTGGCTTGGTCTTGTGACTCGAGGCTCACAGATATTGCACTTCAGGTTATTACATTTTAAACCACGCTGCCAAAGTCTTCACGTGTTTTGTGATGCTTTTGCGCCAAAGAGTAAAAGTGACGTAGGCAATTAGTTAGAAGATTCCAGGATTTTACATGTTTCTTTTGGAAAACAAACACATTCTTTAAGTGCTACTAGGGTCATAAATCTATGTTTATGGGTCTAAAATGTAGCCTGCCAAATTTCTGAAATAAATACTTGAGTTAAAAAGTGTATAAATCACAGTACATAGTTGGAACGACAACAAGGTAGGTCACTGGCACTGGTGTCCAAGGTGATTTATTTTTCAAGGTTTTATTTTGCAGGAACTACTAGTCATAAAAGAGCATAATTCAAACACACACCAAATATCCATTTCTAACAACAAATAATAATCTACTCAAGGTGTTGACTTACTCGTGTTTGTGTAAATATGTTCTCAATGGTACACCTATACTTAATTAACACTATATCACACTGGTCAATGCTAATGACCCAAACAATGTATTTTTTTTACTTTTCTGTTAAATCAAACCAAATGACGCAAGCCCTTCCACACATTCGATGTCACCAAAAAAGTTAAATACAGAAACCTCAAGCCCCCCCCCCCCCCACACACACACTAAATGTGTATCAAACAACATTGATTCAGCAATTACTGGAATCCCAGCTCACGCGCCAAACCACAAAGCATGGGAATCATTTCACTTTGGCGCTGACTTAACAGCCTCCATGTGGTGTTCAGTGAGCTCCCAGTGAGCCATGCAGACAGAGGACTGCTAGCCGGGCCCCGTGGCCCTGTAGCCCTGTGGCCCTGCGGCCCCAGGGGTGGTTTCACATTGTTCTTGAGCCCGAACAGACACCATAACAGACCTCTGATGGATGGCACGTGACATCAATCCCCGGGCCAGGCGGGCCGGCTGATCACCTCGCTGCCCAGGAGAGGACACAAGAGACCCATGGAGACAGCGGGAGCCGCGGGGATAAAAAACAACAACATATACATACCATGCTCCAACACACCCTGAAAGAATCCCATAAACGCTGGCGTGTGCAGTATTTATAGCTTGCCGCCTCTGTGCCTTAAATCCCTGTCTTTTCCCAGCGCAGGCTAGCCTAGCAGGCGGCCAGCCTTTATTTATAGGGCTTGAAACAGGAAGGTGAATGTTCCTACTACTGAATGATAGCCAGTGAGATAATGATAGCAAGCATGCCGGAGTAGCCCCTTCTGTCACACCACACACGAAGCTTTGTCCTGGTGTGGTGACCTCCATCATAACGTGTCATGGGATAGCAAAGCAGAACAGTAAACTAATAGATTGTTGCCATGGGGAATATATTTGCACGACATAAAAAACACAATTCTCTGCGCTTATCTACACCCATACAGCAATCCATTCACATAATCTGTCAAATGGATGTTTCTTTGTGTGTGTGTGTGTGTGTGTGTGTGTGTTTTTTTTTTTTTTTTTTTTTACAGATGAACACTGTCATATATCATTGGATTTCTGTTTTAGCTCCATGTTACTGGCAAACAAGACCGACAGACCAGGCCAAGGTCTCTCCAGCATGCTGCCTCTGTTTATCTTCTCCAAGTACACCCTGACCATGACCGCACAGACAGTAGCCTGTGTGTTGAGTCTTTAAAGACGGTTCCCCTGCTCAGTCAGGTGGTGTGAAGGAGGACAACGAGCACCAGAAGGATAACATGTGTGCTGTTCCTCCGGCTGCTGCTGCTGCTGCTCTCTGCCAGGCCTGCTCTTTACGCCTCATCGCTCTGCCTCCGCCCTCTTCTTGGATCATGTGAGAGCTAGTCAGCTAGCTCTTCGTTTTGTTGATAGAAAATTTGAGAACATAGTGGAACCAAAGAAGTCTAGGGGTCAGTCATAACATTGATCCTGGACGTTTAGCTATATAAAAACATGTTTTTGCACAGCCGAGGAACCTAATGTCCTGGCTTGTATGTCTTACTCCCTGCATGAAAAACAACATCAAATTTGTAAAAGCATCAACTTGAGTGCATGGAGAAAAGAACACACACAAACACACGCTCTCCATATTTGAATACATTACCACTACAATCAATCCTTTCCCTACATGAGTGGAATACTAATGATCTACTAATGACCTCTGACCCTGTTTAGCATTTTGTGGTTTGATGGGCCTTATGGGTCTTCTCAAGGTCCTGCTTTGTCCTCTGACATAGCGTTTACACATTTTCCATGGACGTTTGAAGGGGAAGTGAGAACACAGTCAGGGACAGTTACAAATGATGACCAGCAGCAGTGTAACGACCCTTTAATTAAATATGAGGTAATGTAAGCCTCAACACTACCGAAACCTGAGAGCCTGTCAATGAACAGCCATGACCATTACTGGCTAAAAAGCACATGGAGGACAATTTGAGATGATGTTGCTGTGACAAGGGAGGTCAGAGTGGATATGCAATTGTTTATAGGGTTTGGCTTCAAGACTATTATGACCTCATCTCCAAGATGTTTTTAATAAGTAAACACTGGAAGAAATCAGGGCTCAAAGCTGCCCGCACTTAAAGCCCAGTAGGCTTTACACTGGGCAAACTCAGAACAACACCACTACTAAAGATACATGAAATCCCTCCCCTGCTCCCTTTGAGCCATAATGGCTTCCACATTTTTGTCTTCGCCTCATTACAGGAATGTGTGTTCCATACGAAGACTATAGGGGAACATAACAACAACGTCAACAACAAAGTGTTGATAAACATTTCAAATGTCATCAGCTCCCCCTGCACAGCATTGTCTAAAAGATGCTTATAGCAATGGTTGTTTCCACGGAACACAGTGACCTTTACTTTACTTAAAAGTTTTCTTAATTTTTATTTTCAACCTAAAGTCGACCCTGTATAAATACACGAATAATAATATTAATGATGATAAAAAAACTTCTGACTCAATTAGACCATCAAATAGGCTTTGTTCTGAATTCAATATGCTAATTGCCTAATAATAATAGCAATCCTGGAAAGAATGATAATTGTAAAATAATCAAGTTGCCTGTAATAATTGAAGAGATGGGCCTTCATGAAACGGATGAATCACTGTTGCCTAGTGAGAACCTAGGGGTCACGTGATGAGGCAGTAACTGCAATGACCTTTCATTACAGAGGTAAACTCACTGCCCTGTTCTCTTAGATGGGAAGCACTCATCGATTTTTTTCCCTTATCAACTTGCAGGCAAAGATGATCTTCCTTGTTTTGTTTTAGCACAGAACCTGAATGCTAGTCTTCTGGAAGGCCTTGAAAAAGTTATGTTGTCAATGTAAAAGACAACCTAATTTTTTGTAAACCTAATTTAACGTTGCCTTTGATTTAAATGTATTGCTCAAAGACACAAGTCTATCATTTACCACCTTATCAGTTTGTTTGATGCTATTGGTCAACTTTGACTCAGCCTTTAACGACAAAATAACATCTGTGATAAGTGGCAAAAATACCTCACATTAAATGCCGGAAAACAATTAGTTAGTGCATTTTTTCTCAAGTTAACTATGTCTTTTCAACTAATTAGGAATTAAGGGTGATCATACTGCCTTACGTACCTATTTTCTCCATTCAAATAGTAGGGACACAACTTGACTGTTAGACCTTCACAAGCCACAAGGTGATTTATCTACTGTTCCTCTGGTGATAACAGGTCTCGCCCTTTAGCTATGAACTGATCTAGCGAGCTTTACCGATAAACCAGAAGGACTTTTGGGTACGTTTTTTTTCTGAGGCTGTTGTAACTTCATGTTTATAATTTGCTACTCTCAAACTTCATAAGAGGAAATTGTAATATCAGCCATGATTAACTAAGATATCCTGAGCTAACATGTCTCATGGGGTGCTAGGCGGCGTCAAAACTTATTTAACTATAAATTATAATATTACGGCTATTGTGTAACTACACTGTATTGTTTAAGGGTATATGACTATATCTGCAAATAAATCACAAAAAACAATAAAATTGCCTAATTTTCATATTACCTTTGGTAAAAAATTTTAGCACACTCAGCATCGTATCCACCCACATAAACCATAAAGAGTAAAGCTTATTTTTCCTGAAACCTGTTATTTATTGACTATAAATAAACGGCCATGTAGAACCAATCAAATATACAGGTAGTCAACACAACGGCATATGACGCCATCAAATAAAGGATTGCCCCACCATCACAGCCGCCGCTTCAGACATTATAAATACCAAACAGTATATTTAGTCTATCTATTTATCTTCTGCATTGCGTGCTTTAAGCGATATTATCTCTCAAAAACATAGCATATGTTGCCAAATGACAGCTTGTTATTTCACCGCTTGCATATAAAATCTACTGCTTCTATCAAAAATAGAAAGATCACTACAAATTTTACACACGAACTGCGTCAATTTTGCAGTACAGGAGTACAGGAGTCTATATATTTAGAAAATAGGCTATCGGCAGTGTCCTCTGGTGCTAATTCACAATACAATTCAACACAGACGCAAAAAACGAAGATTCCTTGGTTCAATTGAGGACCTCCTTTGCAATCGTTCACTGAAATCCTAACAATATGTTATTATCACCTTATCGAAATGATGACGAATTAGAATCCTACCTCTTTAAAAGTTGTGCGCATTAGACGTTGTTCGAAGAATTGTCATTGTCAGGTAAACATTTTTTTTTATCAGGCTTGATGGTTTATATAGTCAGTAGACAGCTTTTATACCCTCATCATCGACCAGACGTAGCGAGTATCTGGTAATACCCCCAAGGATGACAGCAAATGTGCGCGCGCAGCGGTAGCTATAACGGGTCCTCCCTCTGTCCTGCCTCTTTCATTAAATGTCTGCTTAGATTTCCAGAAGGGAGGGAGATGTTGTGACTGATTGTTACCTGATCATAGATTGGTCACTCACTGACCAGTCTGTGCCTGTTGTGGCGAGTGGACTTGTGGTTAAACATGTAACCTGGACATTTTGTAAATATTTGATATGTAGCCTAATTTACTTTACAACATGAAATCTTGTGGTGATGCTGTTTGGTGTTATAATTAGGAACCTACTGATATCTTCTAGGCCCAACATATCAAGCAAGCAAATGTCCCTGTAAAACTGGAAGATCGGTTGATAATTTACAAGTGGTAAATAGTGGCTGGAGTGAATGATTTCTCTCTCTTTGCTTATTGCTTACTTATTTGTGTCTTTTAACATAGCTGTGAAAAACGGACAATCTGTGTAGAAGAGACTAATTTATTTTTCACATGAAAGTAACTATCCAACCAATCATGAACACTACAGTATCAATTTTAACTTTGTTAAATATAGACAGTGGGAGGCTTTGGGTTTGATTGGAGGTTCCAGGACCTTGAGGGAGTCAGATTTTTTGCATGCAAATTCCACATTTAAAAAATGACAAGCCTCCAACAAAAAAATAGGCCTTGAAAACTAGATTCACACATAATGTGTTTGTGGCTCTGTAAGTGTGTATGCCTCTGAGACAGAACTTAATATCCTATGCATTTATTTTAACCGCTGATCTTAAATAGGTTTGCTAGTCCATTTTTTGTTTGTTTGTGGGAACTACCTTTATTGTATTTTAAGTTGTCCAGTTACATAAAATACTCTTTTGATAGTCTCGCAAGTCAATGTTATCATATGATTGCCAAAGAGCCAGGAGGTGGCCTGTAAACTGATGCTAGGGTACTGCCACCGTAATTATGTCCAACCATTAGGGAGAATATTGACATTACATTAGGAGAGTAATGATGAACTTGCGGTGTTTATACCTCTCTACCTTTTCTCTAGCCTGGCAACCTCTCAAAAATTGTTTTGAAGCATATTCACCTAGAAAATATTTAAACATAGAACTAGTTTTACCACAGAAAAGCAGATAAATCAGTCTAGGTATTCTAGAATAGTAATTTGCCCGTTCTAAGGCCGTTATTATATAAAACCGTTTTGCTGGATTCATTTGTTTTTGTGAGCAGGGCAGAGAACACTACCCCTGTGGATGGTAATAGCAGTCTGATAGTGACGCGTGGCTCTGTGTGGAGGAGGCTATCAGCTCCCAGCAGCCCCACGGCTCTGCCTCAGGGCCCACTGTCCCCACCCCACCCCCCTCCCCCCATCATGGGGAGGCTGTTTAATGCACTTTAATGAGCCTCACAATATATCCCAGCGGCGCCGAGACATGTTCTGTCCTTCCCTCCCTCCCTCCCTCCCTCCCTCCCTCCCCCCATTGGAAATATATTTATTGATCATAGTTGTCAGGCTAAAATATAAGAGAATGTTCACGCGGGCTGGAATTCCAATTATCCACCTCATGTCCATTGTATTATACATATGATGAGTTAATTTATACCGTTATCAACGATCATCGTACGATCACCAATACATTAATAATGTCATTCTTGTTCAATGCATGTTGTAAATGACTGTAAACAATGCAGTAAGGGGGAGCTAAATGCTTAAGAATGTAGGTCACACCAACCCACCCCACTGACCCCCTTTCAAACACTAGACCCAGACATTTGGCTTGATGAACTGGGTCTAAAAAACAAGCTCGCTTCTGAGCCATCAGCCATCTTTGCCCTTTTACAAACATCTGTGTTCTGTGGCATAGCTTTAGGACAGTTCAGTCCATGAAATGTTGAATTAGGAGGGGGATGGCAACATCTGCACTGAATGTGCTTTGAGGATCTGTCTGTCAGTTATTGGCACAAACTATAAACCTAATTTGATTTTCCACACCAGATGACTTCAGTCCTTATTATTTAATTAGTTTGAATAATAAACATTATTAATGCTGATAAAGTTATATATGCTAATGCTATCTAAGTCTTCTTTGATGATAGAAAAAATCTAAACATTATGTTTTGCTGGCTATGAATTGTGTTTTTCTGCAATGAAGATTAGTCTGGGGCTATTTTGAATAAAAATACTCTTATTTCTTTAATCTTGAAAAATATGCTCCAACGCCAGATTAACAATATAAACTAATAAAATACAATAGTATAGCTTACTGTGCATAAAATAAAAAACATTCACAGACCGATCATTCTTTTTGGTTGTCACCCAAATACCAGGTTATCTTAAGTTATGGATGGAACTAAGACAAATCATGATAAAACACACTGAAAACATGTTATTCTTCTCCTTACTGGAATCCTTGTGAGTAGACAAGGAATACTGATTAACATTGCCAGAGCAGTAAATATTTCCTGGCTTTCTCAGCCAGCAACATGATAATAACCACAGAGTAGTAAGCAGATGCTTCACTAACCAATCAATGGTGAAGGCAAACAACGTTAGCGGTTGTCTGTTATCTGCAGTCCTCTTATGGGAATAGACAAAATGTCTGATTTCTACATCAGCTAGCCTGAAAAACCCAGACCAGGCCAACTTCCAGTCAGTGTTAAACCAAAGGAGTTCATGGTCAGTACCCCTTTGATGGGCACTCATGAGGGTCGCCAAACAGTCCGGAGCTTTGTTTGCATTTTCTCTTCACTCGCAATCTTAGCTCAGGAAACATGCAAAGAGAACAAAGCGTTTTTTGTTGCATTTGACATCAACCAGTGCAGCCAAGAGCAGTCAGTCACCCCTTCCTCCTGTCAGGACAAAGAACAAATCCAATGTTTAAGCACCATAAAAAACGAGAGATTTTTTCTTTTTCTTCAAACCAAATGTACCAGCAAACCCGCTTTCCTGACTCTAATTATTCTGATGTCTTTAGAGTCAAAATAAAAAAAAAGTGGTTTAAAGGCAACTTCACCATTTCAACAAAAACCTCTTTATTTTCTCATATTATGTAACTGTCTGTCCCTTGTTATCATTTCAGATTTCCTGTGCCGAAAATACAGTAAAGTTAAACATTCAGACGAGTTCCTTCCCAAAAAACATACCTCCCCCCAAAAAAACATGCCTGCACGGGCCAACTACTTAATCTGATTTTCTCATCTCTCTGATTAGATTATAACAACAGAGAACCAAATCAAATCAAGCCTTTGGAGCAAGAAAATAACAGATCCAAAATACTTTGCACTAGGTTGTGGAGCCTCATTCGGTTGTGATAAGTAAGGAAACTTGCTTGGGTTGCATAATGTTTATGATGGCATGAGATGTGCAAAACCTCTGACTACAGTTGTGCCAGTGCAGATCCACTCTGTGTAGTCAGGGGAAAAGCAGCTGCCCTGCAGCACCCAGCTGTGGAGTAGGTTTGATCTTCCACCCACATGCATGGCAATTCCAGGGAGAGATATAGAAGATGAAATGAGCAATGGATGAAGATCAACAAAGGAGGTAATATAGCTTGTGCATCACAAGGACGTGTTAACAGCATGTTTGGTCTTATTACCATATGTTACAGAGGTCAATGTAAAGAGGTAAAGAGGTAAATTAGACTTGCACTGGTGTTTAAACAGTGAAATAAGTCAAACAACTAAATCATAACACCAAGACAATGCATTTAATTTAGTAAGTACTTAGTTCTGTTGCAGAAAATCTGCATAAATGGATGACTAAAGACCAAAAGAAATATTGTTCAATCATGGTCTCTGATGTTGCAACATGGCATTTTTAACCAAACAGTACCATCTAGTGTCAAAACTAAATTCCTGCAGATTGTGTGATTGTTTCAAATAAACTGATGAACACATGTTGTTGTATGTTGATTTAACTAACAAAATAGTATAAATATTGTAATACACACACACATATACACACACACACACATATATATATATATATATATATATATATATATATATATATATATATATATATATATATGAAACTGTATACATGCGCCAAATAATTACATGAATGACTTGCATAGCTTGCATAGGATGATTCAAGAGACTAGACCTTAGGTTGAGAATTTAAGGAATTAGAATTATTTTGTGCACCCCCCCAAAAAATTCTAAAGAATAATGACGTAACTGTGATTACGCAAACCAAACAATGATAATCGGTCTCTTATGAAAGGTGAGCATGAGCATTCAGTCTGTGAGAAAAAGAGCCTTCAAGGAGGCTCAGCCCAAAGCAACAAGGACACAGCATCTAGTCTTTTCCTGCAGTCTACTGGCCTGCATTGTGGTGTGCGATTGTGAAATTTGCTCGACTAAAGGCGAACTGACAAATTTTTGTCTGGGAAATAATGATGATGACTGTGTACTATATACAAATATTTATAAAATGTACTGATTTGAAACAGTAAAACAAATTCAACCCACTCAGCATGTTCTGATGTAACTTCAACTGATTCAACTTCAACTTGAGTGACTAAGCACCAGTGAATAACGATTTGATATGCTGTTATTTAGAAAAAAGAAACAAAGCATTTGACATAACAATGCTCTGCTGTATACAGTGCTGTGCAAAAGTATTTGGCCCCTTGCGGACACTTATTGTTTTTGCACATTTGTCACACTTAAATGTTTCAGATTATCAAACACATTTTTATATCAGACAAAGATAACCTGAGCAAATACAAAAAGCTGTTTTTAAATGATGATTTCATTTATTAAGGGAAAAAAGCTATCCAAACCAACCTGACCCTATGTGAAAAAGTAATTGCCCCCCCTTGTTAAATCATGAATTAACTAATGTTAACCAAATTTTGGGGAAATCTGAGTTCAGTTTCATTAGCCACACCCAGGCCTGATTACTGCCAGAACTGTAAAATCAAGAAATCACTTAAATAGAACCTGTCTGACAATATGAAGTAGATCATGCCCCGATCTGAAGAAATTCAAGAACAGATGAGAAACAAAAGTCATTGACATCTATCAGTCTGGAAAGGGTTACAAAGCCATGTCCAAGGCTTTGGGACTCCAGCGAACCACAGTGAGAGCCATTATACACAAATGGAGAAAACATGGAACAGTGGTGAACTTTCCCAGGAGTGGCCAGCCTACCAAAATTACTCCAAGAGCGCATCGACTCATCCAGGAGGTCACCAAAGAACCCAGAACAACATCTAAAGCACCGCAGGCCTCACTTGCCTCAGTTAAGGTCAGTGTTCATGATTCAACAATAAGAAAGAGACTGGGCAAACATGGTATCCATGGGAGAGTTCCATGGCGAAACCACTGCTGACCAAAAAGAACTCAAAGGCCCGTCTCACATTTGCCAAAAAACATCTTGATGATCCCCAAGACTT
Organism: Galaxias olidus; assembly: GCA_026901105.3. NCBI lineage: Eukaryota > Metazoa > Chordata > Actinopteri > Galaxiiformes > Galaxiidae > Galaxias > Galaxias olidus. The sequence continues at coordinate 45,890 of JAPMUY010002775.1, forward strand.
GGGAAAATATTCTGTGGACTGACGAGACAAAAGTGGAACTTTTTGGAAGGTGTGCGTCCCGTTACATCTGGCGTAAAACTAACACAGCATTTCAGGAAAAGAACATCATACCGACAGTCAAACATGGTGGTGGTAGTGTGATGGTCTGGGGCTGCTTTGCTGCTTCAGAACCTGGACTACTTGCCGAAATTGATGGAACCATGAATTCTGCTCTCAACCAGAAAATCCTGAAGGAGAATGTCTGGCCATCAGTTCGTGACCTTAAGCTCCATCAGTTCGTGACCTTAAGCTCAAGTGCACTTGGGTTATGCAACAGGACAATGATCCGAAGCACACCAGCAAGTCCACCTCTGAATGGTTCAAAAAACCCAAAATGAAGGTTTTGGAGTGGCCTAGTCAAAGTCCGGACTTAAATCCGATTGAGATGCTGTGGCATGACCTTAAACAGGCAGTTCATGCTCAAAAACCCTCCAATGTGGCTGAATTAAAACAATTCTGCAAAGAAGAGTGGGCCAAAATTCCTCCACAGCGATGTGAAAGACTCATTGCCAGTTATCGCAAACGCTTGATTGCAGTTGTTGCCGCCAAGGGTGGCACAACCAGTTATTAGGTTTAGGGGGAAATTACTTTTTCACATAGGGTTGGTTTGGACAGATTTTTTCCCTTAATAAATGAAATATTCATTTATATTCCCTTAATAAATGAAATATTCGGAAGTTGAAATATTCACGGAAGTTGAAATATTCCCTTAATAAATGAAATATTCATTTAAAAACAGCTTTTTGTATTTACTCAGGTTATCTTTGTCTGATATAAAAATGTGTTTGATAATCTGAAACATTTAAGTGTGACAAATGTGCAAAAACAATAAGTATCTGTAAGGGGGCAAATACTTTTGCACAGCACTGTATGTTAAGTTTGTTTAAGCTGAAACCAAAAATATCCTTTAAAAATTTTCTTTAAAGCAATAACAATACACATGAAAAATGCCAGCTTGTTGGACAATTGATTGTGAATAACTGATAACACTTTAGGGTATTTTTTAAGCAGTCACATTTATTGGCCTCTTCTATGAACATTAACTAAGTAGCCAGGTGTGCTGGCAAACTGGTTTTGATACGATTTAAGGTAGGATTTCCAAAAGGTTTACTAAAAAATAAATACAAGACAAAGTGTTGCACATCTCAAAAATATACAAAGGCTTGGAATTAATGTAAACTTTTAAAAACATTTTTTACAAAAGAAACAGATTAACCACCTCTTTGACAATTTGAAAGGTTTATATTTACAAATTTGTACAAAAAAACGAAATACATCACTAACGCAAAATTTGTTGATTTGGAGCACTCAGACTGAACTAAGTCCATCCAGTACCATAACAGTGAAACATGAATCCTCTTTTAGTATTGTTTTATGTTTTAAATCAAATCAATCAAGTAACCAACATAACAGCTCAATGTTACTAACACATGTATACATTTTCTACCCTTTGGCAAGCACATCCGACTGTGTACTCCTAAAAGCATGCTCAGATTATGATAATTCTTTAAAGTATTCAAGGAAAGTCAAACAGTCTCATGGAAAGATCTATAAATAACCTCAGGTACAGCAAGAGACAATTGAAAACTTCACAAACCCCACTTTATCAGTGCAAATGTCTAGACTTGATATATTCATGTTGGTGGAATGATAGTGTATAGATCCATAACCCATAACGAACCCTGTACCAGAACGCAGAAGTCATCGCTCCATTCTTGTACAATATTAAAAAACAAAAACAGTGTTCTGTGATGTTGCTCAGCAATTGGTGTTTTAAGGCCTAAATGAAGTTAATTATAAAACTTTACCTCAGGACCTTATGCTGCACCTCTAGTGGCAAAAGATGCAGGTTTCAGAGGAAAATAGCTACAAAGATACTACAAATATTAGTCAACTTCAAGTTATAGCTAGGTTTGCATAACAATTAAATACCCTCACCACCTTTTTCTGAAGCAACGCATACCAAAGAAACTCTGGTTGATCTACAATAACAACAACGACGAGGCAATATCCTGAGAGGAACAGCTTCTTTTGGCCTCAGGATTAGAGCTAAAATTCTGAGTAGCTTTTAAGTCAGGGAAAAGTCCGTCATCTGAATGACAGTAAATCATCTTTTTTTATACCTACCAGTGTGTATAGATAAAGCTTTGTTCATTTAGAGCATCTTTGTAACAAAATAAGTCTCTGAATAAAATATGTTATTATCACTGAAAATAATTTCATACTTTCACCACAGATAATAATCTAAAGGGTTATCCACAGGCCAAATTGTGGAGGGGATACATTATTTGTTTGAATTACTAAACCACATTCAGAAATAATCTGTGTATATTAACAGAAAATAAATAAATACATCTAGATTGTTTTTGCACGGAAGTTTACATGAGGCCAAGAGGGGCTGGATTTTGGTTGGAAACAACAAATCCAGAAGCATTTTCTTGGTGAAATGTTTTTTTTTTTTTTGCTTTACAATTAGGACTGAACAACAGAACAACTATTGACTTGCTATAAGCACTCTCTTCCTTTTTTTTTTTACAATGCTGACTGACCCACAGAATAAGGTTTGTTCCCCTTATACACTTTCCATTGTCCTACTTCCACGCTTCTTTAACGTATCATAGTCAACCAACCAACATTCATCACCAGTTTTCACATTTAGGCATCTCACTTAGTACCCACTCTCTACATCTCTACACCTTTCCTCTGCCCACTTCTTGGACTATTCTTGACACTTCCATTGTGATGCTTGCTAACTTATTGTCCCCTCTTACCTTCCATAACAAATCCATCACGGATTGTCGTGTTCAAATGTCCAGTCTCTCTGCTCTCAAGTGTGTATAAATGTATATTCTTTACAATACATTTATATTATTGTAAAGTAGTCATTTAAAAAATGTAATATACTATCTGAAGAGGTTAATTTCATTTCATATTCTTCCTCTAAATGTTGTATTGTATGTTAGTTATGACGGAACTAATGGAAAAAAAGAGTCTTAATGCAAATATGCTAGTCACCTCAAATTACTACCCTGCAATTAGTATGTGATGAACTCATTGCACAGTGTTAGTCCAGAAATTCAGTTATCAAAGTTCAGTTCATCAGTATCAAAATGATTGGTTATCAAATTGTTTCCTACAAAAGCAAAGTCTTACAAATCTGTACTGCATATCTAATTAAAGGGGTATTCACAGAATACCTTTGCTTATTATAGTGATCTAAATCAGTCATGGTATAGCTTTTTCGATCATTTCAAATAGAACATATTGACAATAAGTAAGAGAAGAAATATCTTGTGAGATAACAAGACATTTGTAAGGGATCCAAACCAATACAGTCACTTTTATTTTGAATCTGTGAGAGGTCTGGCAGCTGAGATTAAAAAAAGTCTGACAGTTCAGAATGACCGATCTCATCATGTGCCATAGGCCGGTAAAATACGAAAACCCTTTTAACCTGGGCGAATGCATATACAGTATATAGTTCATCTTCATATACATATCTATACATGTGGTATTTTCCTATGAATATTATAAAAGGGATATTCTTGAGGATTTTAAAATCAAGTGCAAAGGAGGATTTGTGGTTAATTGGAATACTCATCTATCAATTTGACCATCACTACAAGAACCCCACCTACCTGCTGGCTACTTTAAGACCCCCCCAGTCAAAAAACGCCAAAGTCAGATTGTCCCAGATGTGAATAGTAATAACCATATCTTCTCGCAGCACTAAAATTCTTTCTTCAATACAGTACAGTTTGCATACACAAGATTCAATAAGTAGGAAGATGTATACTTGTGTGCAGGGAGCTTCAATGTTTTAGGGGAGCTACAATGTAAATGTAATGCCGACAGTTGGTGTTGCTACATAGTGGGACCATGGCTCCCGGGTCCTAATCATTTAAGTGTTCCTTTCGTAAGAAAATCATTACACATACCACGTGGTAAGATAACAGTTAAACAGTGTTAAAAACATCCACAGAAGTACAAATGATATTGAGGCCTCTTATCTGTCTTACGCTGCATCAAGTTATTCATCCGCTTTGCCCAAACACGCTTCCTCATCTTTGTTTTGTCAACCTCATAAATACAAACAGTAAGACTCAGTTCATTGTGTCCTGTTAAAAACACACTCTCTAACAAACCCACACCCTTCTGCCCCTCCCCCCCCCCCCCCACCCTACCCACCCCACCCCACCCCACTTCCAAATATCAATGTCTATCATATTAGTCCAGTTGCTTTCTATGTAAACTGCCATATTATCTCAAACTTGTGATTTCAATAGCCTTCGCCCCTTTCCAAAGATGGCTGATACCAGTCGGCTGTGCAGGCATTGTTCTAGGCAGACCCAGTGGAGGAGCGATCGTCGTGAGGGCTACCATCCGAGTTCTCTGTCTCCCCCTCTGAGATGGCCTGCATGGGTGCAGTGTAGAGCCTGCTCCGAATGCCGTAGCGGCTGCTATTGGCAGGAGGAGGGATCCTGGAGCGACCCTGCCTGGAGGCAGCGTTCTGGATAAAAGCTTTAGGGGAGAAGCCCTCTCCAATGGATTTGGGGCAAGGGCTGAAGACCTGATCTGCTCCTGATGGGGACTGCTGCTGCTGTTGCTGCTGTTGCTGCTGCTGCTGCTGCTGCTGCTGCTGATGGAAGGGGGAGAGAGCCTCCTCAGTGTACCTGGGCCCTTCTAACAGCGAGTCCCCAGGGGACTTAGGGGCTACGGGGCTCTTCAGGATCTCCGTGGCAGACATGCGGTAGCTGGAGTCCGAACGGCTGCCTTTCTTCAGCAGCAGCAGTTTGAATTCCTCGTTGGAAGTGCTGGACTTTTTGGCACTCCTGTAGATGGGGCCGGGGGTTTTCTGAGGGCCGGTCGGGGTCGAAGGTGAGGCCGCGGGGGTCACAGGCGTTGTAGGGGGACTCGGCGAGGTCGCTGAGTTGCTGGGTGGGGTGCTACCGGACGCAGCTCCCAGGCGGTTCCGGGCACTCGATTCCGCAGAATCTTTCCTGCCCAGCACTTTCCTCTTGGATCTACAAGGGGGACATTTGAATCATATATTTTCTAGTTTCAAGCGAGCTAAGACACCGTGCAAGAAAAACAAAGAGGGAGTTTTAACAGCTGCTAATAATGATACACTAAATATCATAGAATATGTCCAACACTACATACGGTTAAATCGGATATCCCTGTGATAGGTGAACTCTTGGCTAAATACCCACCGGTGAATCATGGCAAACAGATCTTCAGTTGTGCGTGCTTTAGAGGGAGACAGGAAGACGCTGTCGTTGTCCTCCTCTGCTTTCGTCTCCTCGCTCAAAGGGGACAACACTTTATCACTGGGGGTGGAGTCTGGAGGAAAATGAGCATGTGTTAATGACAACATACACACACACTGCATTACATTTATTTTTGGTAAAATATTTACCATAAAATGGAACCCATCTATTAATTAACACTTATTTATTCATTTAAAATATGATAATTGGATATAGCAAGTACTAATAACTAAGTGACAATGCTGGATCTTTAGGTCAAATGTGGTCAGTTACAGTCCTGTGTGTAAGGCATGAGCGTAATGAGTCACCTTTGCTGAAGTAGTCCTCAGTGTCTGGCGTTGACCCTTCCTCCCCGCTTGTCTGTGAGGCACTTCTGGTTGGAGCACCTGACGATGACTCATACTCCACCTGTCTGCCGCCGCCATTGTTGATTGCATTCGTTTGCCATGGCGACGTCTCCGACAGAAAACTCGTAACAGGCACTTGGTCAAAACCGCCGGGCCTCTTGGCTAAACTGTGCAGAGAGGGAAAGGCGGCGCCTGTTTTATTCAGGCTGGGCTCTTCCTCAGAGGGCTCCAGGGTTCTTCGTGGCGGTGGAAGCTGCTCGGACTCCACGTTCCTCTCCTCTGCGCTCTCCTCCCCGAGCTGCGCGTCGTTCCGGGGACAGGGAGTGTCCGAGTACGACGGAGGCTCCAACGGGACTCGGAAAGCCGTCATGCTCCACAGGGGGGCCGGGGCGTGGCGGTCCTGTCGGTACGGCCCCTCCTTAGGTGCGGGGCTTTCTTCGGTTGTAAACAGTAAATCCCCAAACTCCTGAGAATGGCTGGTGAGGTGGGCGCCGTAGGGCGGCGGCGGCTTTTTAAACTCCATGGACTTGCTGCTGACAGGCGGGCCCACGATGTTCACAGTGGGACACTTGGGTCTGGTGGCCACGTCTGGGCCAGGCCGGCTGTCGTCGGGACCATCTTCCCCGTGCTTTCCCACAGACCTCAGCTGGACAGAGCGCAGCGCTGTGGGAGTGATGGCGATTTGGGGAGGGGCTGGCTCGGATCCGCCCTCCGCTGCTGGTGCGATGGCCACTTCGGACTTCACCTCGGCCGCTCGCTGTTTGGTCTGCTGGAGAATCTGCGCGTGGCTTCTGTGGGGAGAAGGCTTGATTGTACTGTGAAGGGCACTTAGGTCGAGGTGGCTGGGAGGTATGATGGGCAGCGCCAGTTCCCTCTTGGAGGAAGACAGGGACTGCTGCTGCTGCTGCTGCACCGAAGCAAGGGAGGATTTCCTCTCCGGGACTTTTGGCTTTCTCTTCCCACTAGAGGGCGACAAAGCACCGGGGAAGAAAGCGGAGGGGAAAGATGAAGTGGGGGTTTCAGACTGGCTCGAGTAGCCGCTGGATGGGGAGGCCAGGCCGGCCAGCCTATCCGGCGACGAGGCCAGCTTGAAGTCTCCTTCCACGGAGGGAGGAGAGGGCGTGGTGGGCCTGGAGACGGACTGCGAGGCCTGGCACTCGGAGCTCTCCTGGGTCCGGACGCACTCGATGACGGTGGTGCCCGTGGCCGTGCTGGAGTTGGACAGCGAGCGGTACGGGTCGCCACTGTTGGACTTGAGGTCGTTGAGGAGCCACAGGTCCGCGTAGTCGGACTGCACCGCCCCGCCGTCTTTGAACGAGTGCGTGTCCGTGGAACCGAATGGGCCTGAGTCGGAGCCCTCCCCCACCCCCGCACCCGCCCCCCACGCCTCTAGAGGCGCCGCTCGTTCCCCCAGAGGCGGATGCTCGCCGTAGCCCGGGGAGGCGGTCCGGTAGAGTCGTGCCACCTCCTCTGAGGAGGACGCGGGTGGCGGCCGCTGCCCGCAGGATATCTTTGGTTCGTTCCTGTCAGCGGGGACGTTTCCCTCGCTGCAGATCTTCCTCAGTGACGAGCTCCGTCTGGGCGGAGAGGGCTTCACCTTCGGCTTCCTCAGGGAGAGGCAGCGCCTGCCCAGAGTGCCACAGTCAGAGCCGGAGGCTGCATAGTTGTACGTGAAGCTCCTGCTCCCTTTCAGACCGCAGTCGTAGTGCATGGAGGTGAAGTAGCCGTCGGTGTCGAGCGAGTAGTGCGAGACAGTGTCGGCCTTCTCGGACGGCGGCTTGTCGGAGAAGCTCTCGTAGGTGGCCATGCTGGTGAAGCTGGGGCAGCCCAGGCTGCTGCCCTCGGCGTCCCGGGACCTCTCTGGGCTGTCCTGGAAGTCCCGGGGGCAAGGCGGGTCGGGGTGGGGGTAGCTCCACTCGCCCTCGCTGGCCGTGCCCAACCCGGCGTCCTCCAGGAGGTCCATGGCCGCGGAGGAGAAGGAGCCGGCCCTGGTGGTGCGGAGCCCCGGCAGACCCCCGCCGGCCTGGTAGGCGTCCATCAGGAAGCCTGCGTGGTCGGTGGCGGCGTTGAGCGACAGCTCCGAGTCGCAGTGCGAGGACCCGGTGAGGGGAGGCGAGGCGGCCGGGGGCAGGGTCTCGGAGGTCTGGGAGGGGCAGGTGGAGCTGCTGCCGCTCCAGTTGCCGCTGGAAGATTGGTGGTCCTCTTTGTGGTCCATGGGGCCGCCCAGCACCCCTGCGGTGGAGGCAGAGTGGATGGGGCTGCTGAAGGTGTCCGAGCTGGACGAGATCTCGCAGCTACCCATGTCGGCTTGGCGGGGCAGCCGGGAGCGGCCCCTCTCCATCCAGCCGTGCTCGGGGCTCCCGTCGTGGGCCTGGTACGTCAGGCTCCCCAGCTGGTGCTCTGGCAGGGCCTGGTCGTCGGTGCTCTCCTCCCCCTCGTCCTTGAGAATCATCTCCCCCGGTCCGGGGAGAAAGTCCTCCGCCTCGTACGGGGAGAGCTCCTCTTCCTCCTCCTCCTCCTCTTCGTCGTCGTCGCTCTCGTCGTGGCCCTCGTCATTGAGCCGGCCTCCCTCGCGGGGGAGGCTGCGGGAGCGGAAGCGGACGACGCCCAGGGAGGCGGTGAACACGGCGTCCACCGCGCTCTCCGGCAGGGAGGAGATGTTGCCCGTGGAGTGGGAGAGCGGGAGGGAGAGGACCTGGCCTCCGCGGTGCAAGCGGATCCTTCTCCGCGAGGGCCCCCCACCGGCCGCAGCCGCCGTCGCCATGGCCACTGCAAAGTCTTCGGTCTGGCAGCCGGAGTCCTTGGTGCTGTTCAGGCGGCTGGCCAGGAGCTCCTCGCTGCACACGGAGACGTCAGCACTTGTGTGGATGATCAGCGTCCGCTCTCTGGAGCCCGGAGATTCATCAGAGTCTGGGAGGGGGACAATTCACACCAGAGAAAACCGCATGTCACTGAAAATGTCAAAAAAAGCTACTAAAATAAGTTTACACTTTTACAGAGAGGTGATTTCTGCAGTTCAAATATCAACTTATTTATAATTTCTCGACAGGGAAACTGACACGGTTTTCTTAAAATGACCATTTAACTATTTGGGTCAGCAAAAGCTTTTAACTGTGCAGCCTTGATCCAACTGTACGGTGCAGCATGCAAAACCGCAGTGAGATATCTTAACCAAATAAAACACATGTATCACACACAGCTTGTTAATGGACTATACCACACATATTAGGTCTTTATAAAGAGGGGGATGACATACCTAGGTCCAGCTGCACCTGTCTGGGGATGCCGGTAATAGTCTTCCGCCTCCTCAGCTTCCTCCTCCTCTGAAGCACAGACTGAGAGTGAACGAGCGAGCAGCGTACACTGGCGTCTCTGTCAAAGCCGACCCCTGCAAAGGCAGACGACAGGGAGATGTAAAGGAAGCTTTGTTGGCTGGCAGCTCAGGGGTTTTGCCCTCTCCTCTAATTCTCACACTGCCTCGAGAGGGCAGAGAACATTTAAGCGCCCCAGTAACTACACGCGTCCTTCACACTGAAATTACAGGAGGGAAGAGCGAGGCAGACAATTTCACCGTGTAACTTCACATCACAGAGGGGAAGAAAGACTAAATGACACTCCTTTACCAGAGCATGCGACGTTCAAGTTAAAAAGTTGAGGAACGCTAGATGGGTTTTTCGAGGCTTTCTCCCCTAAATTAGATTAATGTCTTCAGACAGAGAGTTACAGTATCCACAGAAGTCCACAAAAAAATCAACAACAAACATCACAAAAAAAATGGAAACCACTACACAACTTTTACAGAAACAAACGTGCATTTTGAGAACACAAAGAAAACTGGGGTAAACCATAAAGTGAAGTGCAGTAATGTCCCCATCCAAACCTTATAGCAGCTTAACTTTGGAACGAGGATCCCTGCTTTAGCTTAGCTGAAGTTGTGTGTTTTCTTGTTTCGATTCCAAGCTCTCTCCATTCTTCATGACTATCATGTGATTGCTGGCTAGGATTTTCAGCACCACGACAATTACTGCACTTGGCAAGTCATTTTATTTATTTATTTTCTCTTTTTTAAACTGTTTTGTGACTCAACGTGTTAGCACGAAACCTCCTTCCTTCACTCAAAGCAAAGAAGAGAAAATACATTTGGCCAGGGTTTTGAACAATTCTAATGGGATTCATTGGCATTCACGGCACACCGTTTTTGCCACTCTGTGAGGCACAAACAAACCATCTCAGACAACCAGGAAGTGACTTAGAATGTGCAAGTCACTGTTGTTGAACTAATGTGATTTTATGGGACAACTTCAAGCAACGTGTCATTCTCAGGCATGGATTGGATTTTAGTCTTGGCTACTTCTGTGGCCCCAGCGATATAAATAATTAGTGGCTAAATATAGATGAAGCCTGTCATAGCTGGTTAAGATACTGTATGTATTGTTAAAAGCATTAGGCACAGTTAAACAACATCGGTCCTGTGATCTACTAGGATAGCAGTACAGCTAGGATGGCACTACTAGGATGGCTCTGCACAGGCATACAAGTATAGCCATGTAAACCTCTGTAGACCCACTAAACTCACTCTAGGATCTGTCCTACTCTGAGTAGTAAAGGTCTGCTCCCCCACTGGGCTATAAGATGTATAAGGGATGGGTGGGTGAGAACACTGACAACAGGCATGTTGTACACGGGACATTGAAAAGTTGTCTCACTGAGGAAAGCTGACATCGCTGATGGAGAGGCAGCCACGGAGGCCTCGTCTGAAAACAATACATAGCAAGTTTGAGCACACACCTAGAACTCAAGCCTGGCTTTGTCCCCCATTATGCAGAGGGAACCTCAGGTGGGATCATGTAACGAAGGTTTCAATGCAGCTCAGGGAATGGTGGCAGTTACGTTGTATAACCAGAAGGCTTGCAAAAAAACCATGTCCCCTTGTTAAATATATGACGGACATTTCAGTCAGACTTATCTTAAACATTCAAGTAACTAGAGTATCAAAGCACATAGGTTATTCTTTAAAATGTCAGATGGACACATTCAAGAAACACAAGAGAGCTGCAGATGTTATTTACCGGTGACGTTAATCGGTATGACGCATGAGGTGACAACTTGGGAATCACTTTTCATCTTATCCTCTGGGGTGGGCAGTGGCAGGGCTTTGGACCAGTTAGTCTGCTTGTCCAAGGTGGTGGGGATGTTAGGGATGGGACACTTTGGCCAGTGGCCTAAAGCCACACCCTCTGTGTCAGGGTCAGTGGGTCTGGAAGCAGCCTGTAACAGATGGACAATGAAGCGGTTAGAGTTAGCTGTGAGATAGCTGGAGCTGGGGGGGGGTTATGATCAAGCAATAAAACTCCAGCTCCAGGAAAAGTGTTTTCTTCTTCTGCCCGTTAGACCAATAGAGGTTTTTGAATTACATTTCAATGGTCATATTCAGGGTTCGAGTTATGTGGGAGCCAGTGGGAGCTGAGCTCCCATAAGGAGGGGTCTGAGCTCCCATGAAAGCAAAAGTCATAAATCTGTGGGGGTTGCCAATACATTGCACCAGTTAAGCTGTTATTTATTTATCTTCGCCACTAACGATAGAGACATTTGATAACGTCAGAGTTAACTAGGGTTAGGGTTACTGTCAGGTTTTTAACTTGCAACGGTTCACAGGACACACGCACATAGTAGTTGATTGTGCTAAAGCCTGGGCTGCTTAGAGACCATTTCAAATGAAATCAATACACATGACCTTCCAGGAGCTGAGTTAAAGATCATTGGTAAAAGAAATCAAAAAGCATGCACAAAGTTGCGTGCAAAACATTTAAATATGATTTTAGATTTCATGCAAACATGGAAACACAAGTTAGAGAAATCCAGAAGCAATGTCAACATGTAAAGTGTAAGTATCCAACTTAGCATCTGGCCCCATTGCATTACTGGCACAGCAACTAGTGACAATTTGAATGAGACAATTAGGGGTGATTTTAGAAATGTATGGTAAATAGCAGGGACAACAAAATCAGAGAAGGATTCAGAAATGCAATTCTGTAACCGGAGAGAAGGACACTATACTTATCTTAGACACAGCATTGACTGTATAACAAAGTCTGCATATTTTTTTTCCCATAAAATATGTTCTTGGTGGACATACCGTACTATTAAACTAAAACATCTACATGGCGCCATCTGGAATGTGAACCAACAACAAGCTACTGTATGAGACAAGGGAATTAGCGCGCCCTGTAAACAGTCGTTTCAAAGTCACAGGTCCTCAGAGCTTATGTCATCCTCCATTTCGACAGTAGCAGCAGTTACGTGACTTCACTACACAATAAGGGTCCCGAGCATCTCAGGAAACAAACAAATCCCTCACGGGAGTCCACAAGTCTCTGCAGCAGCTTCAGTCTTTGGTCAACTGCAATACTCACTCTCGCCCACAGTCGCCTACATGACTATGCGACGGCCCCAGATTACAGGCCACATCCAGCAGCCCAGCGCCAGAAGAAGTCAAGTCAAGTCTTTCAGCTTTTCTCATGAAGAGTTTGGCAGCCGTATGGCTTACGTCTCGCGTCTCCACGCTGAAGGGCTCTGGATGGCGAAAGCACTTCACCTCGGGATCGCCACCGAGAGTGGTGCACGTGAAACTGGGAGCGATTCTCAGGCTAAACTGGTTCCCACCCCCCTGCTCCCACCCCTCCCCATGCTAAAGACAGCTCTCTTGAGTCTTTGTGCTCCCTTTTCCCAGCAGACCAATGAGGCCCTGACAAAAACCCTGGGCCACAAAAGGAGACCGTTTCCTTGGAAACTTCTCCCAACTGATTAAAAAAAAAGGAAAATGTAAGAGAGAGCATTCACAGCTGATTTGTCTTTAGACTAAAAAGGCACATTGGTTTAAATGAGGGCAGAAAGTGAGAGGGGATGATGGAGGGATAGAAGAGGCAATAAAAAAGGCAAAGGTAGTGTTCTGGGGGAGGGGGGATTGATTGTGGCCCCCCTCCCACCCAAAGGCGATTTTTATTAGAGAAAGGATCTCAGGGGTGAAGTGTAAAAGAATGTCATTCATGACAACCAAACAGAAACAGTTTAGGGAGGGAGACAGAGAAAGAAAGAGTGGGTGGTAGACAACACAGAAAAGAGAGAGAGGGAGGGAGCAAAAAAGAAATGGACCAACAGACCGAAAAAAGAGGTGAAACATCTCTGTGGTTGTCCAGTATCCCAGAGACGGATGCCGAGGCAGGGTTTTATGGTAACCGCGGCAGCCAAGGAGGATCATGGGTAATAACAGATGTACATTTGTGGAGCCTATGATTATAATTTATGGAAACCTGCTTGCTCTGACGTTGTTGCTGGGTTGCTGTGGCCTCACACACACATACATACATTCCTAACATATCGCAGGTGGCCTTTTTAAACCCTTAGTCCTTCACATGAACTCTCTCTTTACTTTGATAAGATTTGTGTGTAAATAAGAATTTAAAAAGGCACTTGACATTGACATTGACCCCTATTTCTTTATATATATATATATATATATATATATATATATATATATATATATATATATATATATATATATATATACAGTACTTGTACTATGCAAAGGTTTTAGGCAGGTGTGAAGTCTTTAAAGTTATAAACAATATATTTAAAAATGTTAATAATATATATTTTTTTTTTTTATCAATTCATAAAATACAAAGTGAGGGAAAACCAAATCGGTATCAAAACAACATTTGGTGTGACCACCCTTCGCCTTCAAAACAGCATCCCCTGCCTAAACCTTGTATATATATATATATATATATATATATATATATATATATATATATATATATATATATATATATATATATATATATATATATATATATATATATATATATATATATGTTCATTCTGAGTGTTCATATTCTTCACTTGCTGGAGGAGTTGTGAGTTTAAAAGGAAAGTTAAGACAAAAGGGAAAAGAGGAAGGGAGTGTGTGACAGGTGGTGCTGGAGTTAGAACAGACATACCGGAGGAGCCAGCAACAAATGGAGAAGTACCTTTCTGCTCCAGGGAGAGAAGTGGCAACATTCGGTAGGGGAGGAGGAGCGAGGGCTTTCAAACTACAACATGAAGACAAAAACAAACAAAAACAAACCAAAAGGAAACAACAAGGATGACAAACATGAATGGTGACAGAAATTACAAAAATGGATTTAAAAAACAAACGGAGGTGTGTTCAAAAAACCACAAGAAAAAGAACAACAAAGGAGGTCAAAGGAGTGAGGGATCATCACTGTAGACACGAGGCAATGAAGTGGGTCTGAAGGGAGCAACAGGCAGTGTGTGTGAGAGAAAGACTCCAATCCTGATTCATAGTACGGTACGGTTCCTGGACCTGAGAGAGAGAGCAGTGACTTTTAATTGAGGGGGGGGGTTAAAACCTGTAGGACTGAAACCGCCGACGCCCTTCTAGAAGCAGGACTGTGGGTGCGACGGGGATTCATCAACCTGCAAATAAGCCACCACCACAAACACCTTTAGGATGACCCGGGACTGAAAGGGGAATGAGACGGATGTGATGAGAAACCCTGCACGGCACACGGACACATCTCTCCCGTTTACCTGTGTCTGTGTCTGCTGAGCCTCGGTTACTCTAGCAGCTCTCTCCTGCGGCTTTGCAAGGAGAAACATACATGAGTCTACACACTGCATACATGACACATTACAAGGTGTGTGTGCTTGTACATCCTTCCAGGTATGCAAACAATGACGCCTTCTTAAAAAGGTAAAACAAATATATATGAATGATAGCATTACATGCAAACCAGGAGCACGTGGAACTAACACAAAAAATCAATGCCCAATGACAGTCATGCATCTAAAAAGTTAATTGTGGTCCCAAAACATTGATGAGGAGAAAACAAACAAACGAAACGGATGTCCATGAAAACACCAATGGGTTTTCCTTATGATCTGTACAAGGGGTTCAATAAACAACATAAACCAATATGGTTAAAGGCAACAAAACAAATGCAGGATTTACTGCATGTTGCCGCACACAGTAGCACATAGTAGAGAGTCAGAACCCCATAAGGTCCCTCTCCCTGTCTCTTTACCTCTGCCTGTGTTTCTGAGTATCTCACAGTCCTCTCCTATTACCAACACATTCACAATATTTCTGCGTTTGAAAAACTAAAGCCAAAGAGAATATCCTATGCAGCATCAATGCAGATACTAGTTTATCCTTTGTGGGTCAGCCTACTAGCTCTATGTTGAAAGAATCCTCAATCAGGTAAAGCCTATATGCGAAATTCAGTCTATTCCATGTGTGTAAGCCCATAAAGCACCAGTCTATATTACCAAGAAAACAATGAGTACTTTCCAAAAGGGATGGGTGATGAAGGTTTAGTTTGAGGAAGTGATGGTAGGTTCTCTTACCGTTTTCAGGTGCTTGCCCCTCTGCTCTCGTCGTCGGAGGGTGCGTGGTGAGGGGTATGAGGGCATAGGGGGCGCCACTGAGATAGAGATGGTCACTCTGCGCTCTCTGCTGCTGGATCTTCTGCGCTGTTGGTCTGACATATGCAAACAACCGATGGGGACACTAGTTAACACAGAATTACGCACATGCACACCACATTCCAAAAGCTTGAGGGTAAAAAATATTTTTTATGACAACACAGAACACAAACTAGGGGGGGGGGATTAACTGATGGCAGTGAGAAACAGACAAGAGACCATAAACATATATACAGGGGTAGATGGTCTCTAATCTACTACTACTTTAGGGTGCAATAACGACCACTATCCACTAGATGACAGTACATTGACATAACTCGGAGGGAGACGCAGACCTTTACGGCGGTAGGCTCGTGACCCAGCAACGCCTTGAGAAACAAATTAAGCAACAAGAACAAAAAAGGACACGGATGTAACATGCAAAATACAAACAAACCCAAAGCCATTAACTAGGATTGATTAATACACTCTAATGAATATAAATATATACTGCTTCATAGACGAAGAGAAAATAGTAGCAAGCAAAGATGGAGAGCAAGCAAAGACGAGCAGATATGAAGCAGTGTTCTGTGTTCAACAACAAAGCACTGAGTCCCACTGTGGCATAATCCTCTCAGCAGCAGAGGCGGCAGCAGCAGCAGCAGCAGAGGCAGCAGCAGGCTGATTGGCAGGCGTGCTGACTGGCGCTAAGGGTCTGAGTCTCACCTCTGTTCACGGCCGGCAGGCTGAGCTGGGCGTGCCGGTGGAGCTCTTCCACGCATGCTGGCCGGGTGGAGGGGTGGAACACGTTCCTCTGCTGGTGCCAGGGAGCTTGGTAGTGGCTTGTCAGCTTGCTCTCCACATCCAGGTTTGACACCGCTGTCCGAGGAGAGAGAGCGCGAGAGAGAGAGAGACGGAGAGAGAGATTGAAAGACAATCAGTCCATCAGCATACATATAGGCCATTTTTGCATAAAACCAGCATCAGAATAGCCCTTCCTCACCCAAGCACATGTCTAATTTCAAACCAATCAAGTCATGAAATGCACCAAGGATGTTGAACATACACACATGATGGAGGTGTGGCAGAAAAGGAATGATGATAAGTTTCACATCAATGCAAAACTGAAAACGTCCAGAGGGTTTGGGAATCTCCGTAAGGTCCATGTGAAAGTCTCGTGAACTCCCAGATCTAAAACATTAAGGTAAACTGTACATCGTACACATTGCATAGCACAATCGGCCACATTATCTGCTTTAAGTGTGAAATGGCAGCAGCCTGGCAGCAGAAAATCTTCTTAGCTCCAATGATAAAGGGAAGCTGTTGTCCCTGGCTACCCAGCAGAGGAACTTACTTTTCCCAACCCCCCCAATACATCAAGTCCCAGTAAAAACATCACCAAAGGGCATCCTCCCTAACACAGTTCTTCCACAGAGTTTCTGCTGCATGGCCAACCAACATGGGTCGCCTCCGATGATCAATCCTGACCCTGGAGCTGCTACTCTGCGGTGTGCATGGGCCTTTGACTGCCACGAACCAACAAAGGCCATGTGGTGTGGTGTGTGGTGGTCAATGTGCCTGCCTGTGCGTGACTCCACTAGCCATTGAATGTGCGTGACTGTGCGGAGGGTGTTACACGCGTGTCTGGGGACGCGCGTGGCAAACACACAGTAAGACGTGCCGCGGAGAAACCCCGGGAGCTGCTGCCGTGACAACACACTGTCAATACCGGTGTTACTCCCAGCTGAGACATATCCCCACGATGGCTCTCTGGTGAAGTCAAAGCAGTGGAATGGCATGTACACAAACAGTTAGCTGTTGATAATCTATGCTAAAATGATATTATGCACGCAGTGCATCTCCTACTAAATTGAAGTTTAACTAATTTTATTTACTCCATTCGGTTAACAGGACCCTGTGTACAGGGTTCCCAGGTGGGAAGGTGGGACACAATGGAAGCTAATTAGAGCGTCAGAGCTCCTGTAAAATGCAAAACAGAGATGATTAGATACCTCAGTGTTTTCAGGACAATAGCCAGTCTCCAGTTCATCAGCCTCTCTGCGTAACAATAAGACCCAAAATGGAACCCGACACTGGGAGTCTCTTTGATCAACCTTCTTCCAACACCACCTGAGGTGACCTCACAGACATAGACATAGAATAAATAGACCAAAACAGAACCTAGTATATTAAAGTCGCATTGGCTGCACCATATGAAGGAAACATGGGGAAAATGGGCCCTCATCATTTTTTAACTATAATATTTAATGAAAGAATTCTCCACTGAATATCCAATGCATTGATATCAGGAGCAGCAGTGAACTGTTTGTTTGCCCTTCTGATGTATGCTTATTTTATTAAGTGTCTTCTTCTGTGTGCAGCATTAAACCATCTTGGACACACACACACACACACACACACACACACACACACACACACTAGCAGTAAGCATGGCAGGCTTTAACCCCTCTTTGGCTGATGATCTAGTCATTAGTAGGCAGTAGTATTAGAGCAGAGAAATCTAGGTCACAACCTCAATAGAGACACTGCTGCCTCCATCTCCTCAGCACAATATGGACTGTTTTTAAAACCAGGGAAAGCATATATACCTTCCCCCAAAATAGCACAAAAATAAATATCACTCAATTAACCATACTAAATAAACTATACATGACACATTTTAAATACTAGACCTAATATTAGACAGGTTAAGGGAAATCTCATATTTGTGTATCCGCACAGCTGGCCGCCAAGCCACTGCACAATGATCGCATGACAATATACACGTTACAAATAAACGTGAACTTCAGCTGAACTCAAAGATCTTCAGCGTCTTAATACAATCTTTGCGATTTGCAATGCTAAGCCTTTGGGGTTGCAAAAGGGGCCCAGATGTATTTACACCAACATCTGAAATCCACAGCAAAAACAACGACGGACACAAATAACGTTCACTAGAGAGGCAAACAACTAACCCAATAACTACAGTCAGGGGAATACACTGTATATGGATGTATGTACCATGCTTTATAATTTATAATATAATGCGATAATACTGTGATGTGTTTTAACCAACACGTGAAGCGGAAGGCAAATTTCCACAATTGTGGACAATAAACATTTATACAGAATATTTTATACAAACAGTAACCTATCGTTTTGGGAAACAATAGAGGTTAATTTGGCCACACCACCGCAAAAGAACACTGAATAGTTTAAAGTGTGTCCCTTCTAGCCTGCCTATATCTATGGCCAGACTCTCCACACAGTCTTCGTCCCCTAACTGGCTGATCATGTGTAGGGTGTTGCCTTGGCCCCAGCTGCAGCTCCGTCTGTCTGTCTGGCCTGGCAGGCATCACTGCAGGAAGTATAAACTACATATCTGACGGAGGCTGAAGAGAACACAGACACCCAGAGACTGGGCTTTGTAGTCTTGCCAGGATGCTAACAGCTAAGACTTCCTAACTTCATCTATTTGCTGCCAACAAAGCAAATGCTCCACAACCCATCTCCATCGCTCCATCCATCTCCTCCCTTTTTTTCTTGCTTGTATAAACTCCTTCATGAACTCCCCCTCCCTTAGATAGCCTGCCAACAAAACATTTTGTTCTCCCCTGCTGTTCATCAAAGACATTCTCCATCAAGGTGGCTTCCTCCCTGTCTGCCTGCCTGCCTGTCGGCCTAACTGCTGGCTGTGCAACACACTCACATCTGAATTCTATCAGTCTTGACTTTTCCCAAGCTGTTTTGTGAGTGAGTCTTTGTCTGTTAAAAAATATTATGAGTACTTTGTGATATTTGCTCTGAATTAATTAGAACGTGCCCTGCTTTGCTAACATTTGGGTTTGCTAGGTAGCTTGACTAAGGCTTAGTCCGCTTTAGAGGCCAGTAGAGGGCAAGGCCATGAGTTAAAACTACTGGGAGAGTAGATCAAATTACACGCTGTGAAGTGCCATTTTGTCCCCTTCATATAAACAGCATCACGTCACAAAAGCCAAACCACCAAAAAACCACCCTGGTAACATCACCTGATAACAAACTCCTCTCCGCCACTCATTCTTGCCGCCATCTTTACACACGCAGAGAATAGCTGGAGGCACGAGAGCCCAATACCGCCACCAACAGTCGGGCAATGCAACAACAACTACAAAGTTCAGTTCAATATTTCATTCTTCGACTTTGAGTTGATTATTCGACTGATTAAGAGTAAAAACAAACAAACAAACAAACAAACATAAGGGGCAAGGGAAAACACATCAGGCCTGGCCATCCCCTCTTTGACCTCTCACTCCAATCCGTTATCCTCTTTCTCCCTCCCTCCCTCCCTCCCTCCCTCCCTAGCTGAGTGATCTTCAGCATGGCCCCTTCCTGGTATTACTCCATAGAGACAGTTACAGACACATTGCGTGATAAAACGTGTTGACCTCATCTATCAGCTGTTCACACCCCCTAATGCAGGGTTTCTTAATCTAGTCCTAACGGTGTCCACGGTCTCAGAACTGCCTTGAGCGAATGCACGGCCAGCATTGCATAATTCACTGTAACGTATCACAGGGTTTGATAATCAGGTAGGATGAGATGGGAATACATTGAATGCGTGGTGAAGTTAAGGGTGTCACAAGAACATCTTACAAAACAATAACCTGGAAGGTCAGTGACCCACAAATAAAAAAAACATTCAAAAGGCAACCTTCAACATCTACAAACCATAAACTGATTAGTGCATAGATATCTTACAAATAAAAACGGCATGTATTTCTTCATACATAATTTGCCGTAGGAATGATAAACATGTTTATCTTTTTACAATGTTTTGAAAAGATAAGCTGTGACTGTCGAGGTGGAAGGAGCCATGGCTCATCAGCGCCCCTGCTGTGTACAGGACAAACCAATGGGAAAGAGGACAAGAGAAGAGAAGGGCCACAGTACGATAGCCAGGACAGAGATAACTCCTCCACGCTAAACTGATGTTCCGCCACAGCCAGGGAGAGCCACAGGAGACAGAAAACAGGATTGTCTTAATCAGTTCTTCTTCTCTCTTCCTGTGCTGCTCTCTGTCTCACTACGAAGAGCAAGATGTCCAAGCACTCTTCCAATAAGACGCATCATGGACAATGTCTATGGTGAAATAACCGCACAGGTAGTCACTCGTTGTACAGGTGACATGACACTGAGTTGTCTTCCACTGAACACAGCGAATGTGTCAATCCAGAACAACTTTCAAGTTGTTGGGACCAATGGCATTGGGATCGATCGCATGTCCATAAGACGAGAGATAAGGTGATAAAGAAATAAAGAGAAAAGAGAAAAGAGAGAGAGAGAGAGAGAAAAGAGAGAGAGAGAGAGAGAGAGAGAGAGAGAGGGAGAGGGAGAGAGAGAGAGAGAGAGAGAGAGAGAGAGAAAGAGAGAGAGAACGCGAGAGAGAGAGGGAGGATGAAAGCCTGTGTCCTCAGACTGTCTCTGGTCCTGTAATTACACACAGCTCTGAATGGCTCAGACATGGTAGAGCAGCCTGGTCTAAACCTCTTACACACACATGGTCTCGCACGGTCTCACACATACACACACACACACACAGACACACATGCCCAGACGTTCACACAGCCTCAGACACACACAAACACAAACACGGCCACGCGTTCACAAACGGTCTCTTTTTCTCTTACACACACACACAGACACACACACACACACACACACACAGGCGCGCGCGCGCGCGTACACACACACACACACACACACACACACACACACACACACACACACACACACACACACACACACACACAAACATAGACACACACAATGAAATACACACACAGACACACACACACACACACACACACACACACACTAACACACAGACACACACACTAACACAAGCCCCCTCACACACATTCAAACTCTGCCTGCAGCTTTGGAAGACAGTCACAAATGTTGCTCATTCATGCAAATAAAAAAAATCAACTAGCAATAAGCTCTAAAATTTAAAGTAGGGGAGACAGTATCTCTTTTAATTACTAAAACTTTTCCCTTTATGCAATCATCTAACGAGTAGTATATGAACTTCTGAATCAACACAGACAAATGTGACAAACACTCCAAGCAATGACTACTCCACCAACTCCCCTGCATAAAGACTGGCAAGAGCAACATAGACAAAACACACACAAACACGCACACACACACACACACACACACACACACACAAACTCTCGCAAGCGCGCACACACACACACACACACACACACACACACACACACACACACACACACACACACACACACACACACACACACACACACACACACACACACACACACTCACACATAACCTCTGACCCTAGCTGTAGGTACAGTACCTGGAGACCTGAGGGGGAGACAGCAGCCCTGCAGCATGGTTCAGAGAGACCTTCCTGGTGGTCACCAATATCAGAGCGAGTCAGACTAACAGTGTGTGAGTCTGTGTCTCCCTGTCTCTCCCCTCAGCTCATCTGCTGTGTGTGTGTGTGTGTGTGTGTGTGTGTGTGGGTGTGTGCAGGGGCTTGGGGCTGGAGCCATGCTGTGCTCAGAGCCCTCCGCTGTCCCCGTCTGCCGTCGTCCCTCACACACATAAACACACACACACACACACACACACACACACACACACACACACACACACACACACACACACACACACACACACTCACAGCATGGCAAGGCAACTCCCTTCTGCCGTCATACTGACCTGCAGCTCAACTGGAACATCTGCAGTCCAAATCAAACACACACACACACACACACACACACACACACACACACACACACACACACACACACACACACACACACACACACACACACACACACACACACACACACACACACACGTCCTTCCCCCATGTGCCAGCCCCCCAGAGCAGGGTACAGATGGTCCTGCCCAGCTCTGCTCTGACTTGGGCCACCTCTAATCTGTTTATGGTCCCCTGGCTGGAGGAGCCCAAAGGAAAACAGACATAAAGAGAGAAATAGAGACCGAGAGAGACGGATAAGAAAGAAAAAGATAGAGATTAAGAGAGAGGCGGAGAAAAAGAGAGAGAAGCGGAGAGACGGACAGAGAGAGACGGAGAGGTAATCCACAAACTACTGAACCAACATGTAGAGGAATGCAACAATACATCCCAGTGATTGTACTTTATCGGTTCACGCTCTGCTCTTTCAGTCTGTTGTGCTGGTCCGCTTACCAATGCACTGTTCAGTACTACGCCAAATTGAATTTAGCATTGATAATGAAGAACATTTTCATTACGTGTACATTGAATACAGCGATTCATCCATTACTTTATTACGAGAAGATGAAATAATACGTCTAGTAGTATTATCTAGTTTTATTTAAGTTTTTGTCAGCTCCACCCTCCCCCCCCCCCTCCCCAAGACGAGAATATCCCTTTAGTATTTTGTGCAGTAATCATTCAATCATCCACACGAAGTAAATCTGCCCCATAACAGTCGACCCCTAAGGACTTACTAGTCGGACAGAGAAGCCTGGGAGTCAACTGGAATGTTGCTGAATCACAGCCAAGCTTTTCTCATCAGCGGTCTCACCGCGCGCCGCCTTCGGTGAGGACTTCCCGTCACCCGAGGAACGAAAACAATGCCGCTCCGCGCGGCGAGTGTCGGCCCTCAGCTGAGGGAGAAAGCCCCGTGTGATGTGTGATTAGCGCGACACAAAGACGAGAGCCCCCCGCGCCAGCAGGGGGTGAATAATGCCGTCTCCATGGTAATCCCCCCTAAGCCATCGCCCTGTCGGCTGACAGCGTTACCGGCGCCATTGTCTGTCATCGTCTTACAGTGGGCACGGAGCTACACATGGTTACAAACTGGAGAGGCATAGTATAGGCATAGGCATGTGCTGTGTCTGTATACGGGACAGAAAGACCAGAGAGACATAGGGCCCTCAGTGTCTGTATACGGGACAGAAAGACAAGAGAGACATAGGGCCCTCAGTGTCTGTATACGGGACAGAAAGACCAGAGAGACATAGGGCCCTCAGTGTCTGTATACAGGACATAAAGACCAGAGAGACATAAGGCCCTCAGTGTCTGTATACAGGACATAAAGACCAGAGAGCCATAAGGCCCTCAGTGTCTGTATACATGACAGAAAGACCAGAGGCATAGGGCTTTCAGTGTCTGAATACAGGACATAAAGACCAGAGAGGGATAGGGCCCTCAGTGTCTGTATACAGGACATGAAGACTGGAGAGACATAGGGACCTCAGCGTCTGTATACAGGACAGAACACAGGCGTTACAGCACTGAGAACCCCCCCCCCACCAGCTTCACAGAGTAAAGTACATTGAGGCATCCTAGATTTAACTGCCACTAGAATCTGGTAGAGGCTTAAGTCAGCAGCTGACCTTCACTGACGTACTGAATGACTGGGCGTCAGAGACTCTCAACTCTCATACTCCCCCCCCCCTCCCCCTCTCTCTGTCTACGTATATGTCTTTCTCTCTCTCTCTCTCTCTCTCTCTCTCTCTCTCTCTCTCTCTCTCTCTCACACACACACACACACAAGATATGGCATAAAGACGTCTCGACGGTTTTCACATCCATTTAGACCGCTTTGGAATGGTTCTCAATGGGGCCTTACTGGAAGTGGGAAGTGTTTATGGTGAAGTGGAGGATAATGAAAAGCCTTGGACCCCCCCACCCCACCCCACCCCCTTCCCAAACACCCACACCCACCCACACACCCACACACAGTACAGATCTGGCTAGACCATGGCTGGCAGAGGCACACCTGTTCAGATGGGATCTGCCCTGCCTCCTCACCTTGACTTGCTCTAAGCCCAGGGCCGGCCCCAGCTTTGATGTGGGCCCGGGGGGGCGGCCCCCGTGGCCTCTGGCTGGAATGCGAGTCTGGGAACTGGAGGGGCCTCTGGCTAGGTAGGCCAACCCAGGAAGGAATAGAGACAGGATAAATGGAAGAGACAAGCAGTCACATACTACATGACCTTATATATAGGGCCAGGACACTCAGTAAGATGGCTGTCAAAAACAAAACGTCATGGGAAACAGCAGCTATTGTAATTGCTTGGTACAAAGTAAATAAAAGCTAGCCACTGTGAAAGTTTAATTTAGCAGGGAGATTGTTTTTACTCACTTTAGTTCTACAAAAAAACTGTTGTAGCTGCGGGGTTGCTGAACACTTTCAGCTCCACTGCGTAGCACAGTACAACGTATCTTACATCATACCTTCAGCCTTGTGCGTCGGTTTGTGGAGAACAAAACGATACAGAAATACCTTTGTACCTGCAGCTATTACATTATTAAACATTGCTAGCACGAGATGATGCACTTCATCCATGCATGGCACTTTAAGCTTTTGAGTGAGCGTGGGTGTGTGTAGAAGCGCTTTTATATTTTATAGGAGTTCTTATAAAAAAAAAATTGATACTATATTGATACTTATTTTAATCTATTTTGTATTTAAGTCCATTGAATTTGTTTAAGTGTGATGTTTTGCTTTAACTGAATCTCCTGTCTGCACAACAAATTTACCCTTGGGTACTCAAAAAGAAACCTTAAACCTTGAACCTTGAAAACTCTCTCGGAACGCAGACCACCACATAGTCAACGACCGTAGTCACAAAATACCAAAATACACACAGTGATAATTGTCTGATGACAAACTAGTCTCCTTTCAGATCTGTAAATTCATCCATCGTGAATAAGTTGATCGATTACGACGCCGTGCACCTGAGGTAATAAAAATGTGTCTGAACCAGTGGTTAATCTAATTGAAGCACAGCAAAGTCTGGCTCCACTTCCTGACTCCCGGCTCACAAGGCTAACCTGTGCTGGCGCTGCCACAAGCCCACACACGCTCCCCACAGTCTGGAGCTGAAACTAAATCACACTGTGGTGCCATGACACTCTGATCTGCACTCTGAAGTCTGGAGCGCTGCCTGGACCTCCAAGCGACCTGTCTCGCTGTCTCTCTGCCTCTCTGTCTCCCTGTCTCTGTCTCCCTGTCTCTCTGTCTCCCTGCCTCTCCGTCTGTCTCTCTTTCTCCCTGTCTCCCCATCTCTCTGTCTCTCTTTCTCCCTGTCTCCCCATCTCTCTGTCTCTCTGCCTCTCTGTCTCCCCGTTTCTCTGTCTCCCTGCCTCTCTGTCTCCCTGCCTCTCTGTCTCCCTGTCTCTGTCTCCCTGTCTCTCTGTCTCCCTGCCTCTCCGTCTGTCTCTCTTTCTCCCTGTCTCCCCATCTCTCTGTCTCTCTGCCTCTCTGTCTCCCTGTTTCTCTGTCTCCCTGCCTCTCTGCATCCCTGTCGCTCTTTCTCCCTGTCTCCCCGTCTGTCTCTCCGTCTCCCTGTCTGTCTCCTTGCTTCTCTGCCTCTCTGTCTCCCTGCCTCTGTCTCTCTATCTCTCTGTCTCTCTGTCTCCCTGTCTCTCTTTTTCCCTGTCTCCCTGCATCCCTGTCGCTCTTTCTTTCTCCCTGTCTCTCTCTCCCGTCTGTCTCTCTCTGTCTCTGCCCTGTCTCTATCTCTCTGTCTCTCTGTCTCCCTGTCTCTCTTTTTCCCTGTCTCCCTGTCTCCCTGTCTCTCTATTGGACTGTAGAGGGGCAGGGGGGATAGACGGTAAAGAGGGAGGGAAGATTGGAGAGTTGGGGGAAAACCCAAAGCATAACACAATGTTTCCATTAGAGGGGATGATGAAACACACACACACACTCAATGTAATGTTAACTCAAGGATATTTAATGCCAAGTAATCATATTTAGCCCATTCCCACAGTACACATCAGAATTAAGAAATACATTGTGAAACTAATATATACTTTTCCAACTTAAATAACAACAATGATGTGTGTTAAATAATTGGTTTAAATTGAATAATTAACCCTGAGTACATTGAAGGGCGGCACAATAAAAACAACTTTCCCAACACCATGGAAGGGGTACATTCAAAGCCATGCAGTACCATTACAGGGTATGGTATACGATGGAAATCCGGAGCAAGTGCATAGCTGTGAATTAAACCCTAATCTAAAATGATTTATTAAAAATACACTGTACTCTCCCAGTAACTGAGACCTAACACTTTAAACCAGTCTGACAGCTGCAGTGGTTAAACCCAGCCACGGTCACCTGGCCCACCACAAAATTAGTCAGAAGAGACAAACACAATATATCAGACTTCTGACCAAACCTTAAAACAACAGTGAGTAAACGCTGGAGAAACCGCAGCGCTTAGGACTCAAACCTCAGAGCTTTACCACTGTAAAACATTTTCCAATTTACAGCGCAGTTACAACACTTCCTACCTTCTTTCCTATCCCCTCCCTTCCTACCTTCCTTCCTTCCTTCCTTCCTTACTTCTTTCCTATCCCCTCCCTTCCTTCCTTCCTTCCTTCCTTCCTTCCTTCCTTCCTTCCTTCCTTCTTTTCTATCCCCTCCCTTCCTTCCTTCCTTCCCTCCCTCCCTCCCTCCCTCCCTCCTTCCCTCCTTCCTTCCTTCCTTCCTTCCTTCCTACCCACCTTCGTTAGAAAAACACGCTCGCTGCATTTAAACAACCTTAACCCCTGCACTGCATTATCAGTCCGTGTTGTCATTGAGGCCTTTTCCAACGGGGTAGTATCGCTGTAGCCACCACAGTGTCAAGGCTGGGGGATGTGCAAAGCGGAGCGGAGCAGGAGGAGGTGGAGAAACAGGAGCAGGAGCAATCTGCTGAGGTTAGACGCCTCATGTTTTTTCAGCTGGTTCATATTACCGCAACAAAGTCCAACAGGAGGCCTGCGGTCTTTTTGAAATACTTTTTTCTTTTTAGAAAACAGTCCTGTAGTGTGGCACCACTCAGAGAGAGCTCTGTAGCCTAGAGACCATGAGCTCTGACTCTGGACCAGAACAAAGGAGGGATGTACTCTTTAATCGCCTGGACTGGAGAAACGTATGAAGCTTCTGGGAAAAAGGAACATCGCACAGGGCTGAGAGGGGGTTGGGGTTTAAGAAATGTTATTTCCATTATCAGCGCATTATTGAAACGTTAAGGACGATCCTCCATCTCAAATTGGGTAAACAGAATGTTTCCACTGCCAACCCCTGTTCATATACACTTTTGCTGCACTGCCCTCTAGTGTTTCAATTTGAAAGAGAAAGTTTTAGAAAATAAATGGTCTTACTGTAGTTACAGAAGTGGATTTTGATCGGCAATATAATCGAGAATGTTTTAGAGGAATAACCTTTTATCTCAAATGGTTTGCCACTTTATTACAACCATATTCATGGCTTTGTTTTGGTCAAATCTTACCCTTGACTTAGACAACTGGAGAAAGGTATACTTGAGCTACCGAGCAATGACTAGCAGAGAAAAAAAAAGGAAGGAAGGAAAAGTAGAAAATAGACTCAAACAAAGTCCGTAAAAGAGGTCACCACTTCCCTCCATCTTTACTCGGGCAGTAGTCGAGGTCGGTAGGTGTCGTGACCTTTATACATGCACTGACTACCTCTTGACCTCATTATGAGGTCATCCCACAGACTGGGAGGTCAGCTTGTTGTGTGAACACATGATAAACGACCCCAGTTACTGGCCTTCCCTTCAACGTCTTCTGATCCACAGCGTCAAGACTCATTACGATCATTGTAGACGTTGAAACAAAAACTGAAACGGAAGGCTCCACTTGTCTTTTTGCCAACGTTATACACTCATTTCAATTAAACAACATGACTAGCAGTGACTAACTTTCAGGGCCGTAAAAAACAGTCTGCTGCTTGGAATACTGCTTGTTTGTGCTCAAGTCTCCGAACACAGTATCAAACTATACTCATTAAAATTAAAATTAAAAAACGACTGCATAGTGCTGGAATGTCAGTCCTCCTTCAGACTTGTCATTGCTCTAAGACGGAACTCTAAGATGGAAAAGGCGTAAGAAATAAATGAAAAGAAAGAAAAAAGACCGTCCCTCTTTCCCCTCCCTTGTTAAAATTCCCACACCTCCTAAAATCAGCACGGAGTTCATTTTACAGCCGGCTCCTCCTGATTGGCCACTGAGTCGCTAGCTGGAGTCGGCGGAACGGCCCTCTCTTCTCCCCGCTCACATCGTTTAACGGTCTCTGAGGTCACAGCCAATCCTATTGGCTTGTAATGGCTCCCCCATGGATCTTGGCCCAGGTCCCGGCTCGCGCCAGCCCTTTGAAGTTCTCTTTTCATTTATTCGTCTTCTTTCATTCTCTCTCTCTCTCTTTCCTCTCTCTTTCTCACTGTCTTTATGCTTTCTCTCTATCTCTGCTTTTCTCTCTTGTCTTTCTCTCTCTTGTCTTTCTCTCAATATCTCTATTTTTATGTCTCTTTCTCTCTCTCTCTCTCTCTCTCTCTCTCTCTCTCACACACACACACACACACACACACACACACACACACACTCTCTCTCTCTCTCTCTCTCACACACACACACACACACACACACACACACACACACCCACACTTTACTCAGCTTAGCCAAAGATGGGAGAAAGAGAATAGGAAGGGGTGTGTCTGAGCTGGGAGCTCAGTGAATGGGCTGTGTGCAGGTCTCTATACCTTCCAGGTGCACCTGGCTTATTAGTCTCACAAACGAGACTCCACGCCCTTTGACCTCAAGCTTTTGTCCCCCCCCCCACTCCTGCTTAAGGCAACTGAAAGCCTGGCGGGAACCCCTGGAAGGACTGTAAAAAGTGCAATGATTTGAAAAGAGGAATTTAAAGTTTGGGGACTTACTGGAAGTGGGCTGTGTATATGGTTAAAGTGTAGGATAATGAAAAACGTTGAAGCCAGACAAAAAAGACATTAACTTGACCTTGGTTTTGGGCACGCCTGGTCACTCTAGCATAATGGAACTCTGCTGGAGTAAAAGCCACATATTTCCTAAAAGCTTTTCTTTCGGGATTGAAAAAACTTCAGAGGGAGAGAGGGAGGTGATATTCAGCTCCGACATGCACGCAGCCAAGCCAAACAATAGCAGAATAGCAAACAGGAGGAATCTTTCATCCCTCTTTATTTCTGCCAAACCACAGACTCACAAAAAAGATCCTCTTGCTCCCTGATGTTACCCAGTGATAACGAAATACTTGCAAGGCAGCTTCACTAATGGACACAGGTATTACGTAATGACAAAACAAGTGTCTACGAGTGTACACCCACTACGGGAGTCTTGGAGGTGAAGAATTATTATTATCAGCTACCCTGGGGGGGATTTCATCATATATACAGGTGGTTTTCTTCTTCCATGTAACTCAACTCCTCTTCAACACTTGACACCCATTCAACCACATGGTGACGCGCACACGGAGCATTACCCGTGTATTACAAGTGGGAGTTTCCATGGAAATACCATGTGTCTGAGCCAAAAGCATTTGCGCCGATAAACACGACTACGAAAACAAAAAATTGGAAGGTTTCATGTTCAGACAAATGGTGCATTGGCAGGCAGCGTTCAGAACACCCCCAACGCAGGGCCAAAGTCCTGGAGACATTGACACACAACACAGACGTAGGCGGAGCGTGTGAAATTTGAAGGATTACGAGCCCCTTCACAATCGGCATTGGGTGAAATGAAGTGCAACGCAGGTGCTAAGAACACAGATAGCGGCAGAGAAGATAAGATACCGTGTGAATAAAAACCCAAGCCATAGAAAAAGCAGAATGGACCTAATGGGCTTTCAAACCACCTCAAGGAAGGAAATGTTCGTGGAAACAAAGAAAGGAAAGAAAAAGAGCAGGCCTTGGTTCTGCAGTGAGCAGAGTGTGAGGCCAGACACAGGCGACAATAAACAGCCGTCGGAGCGCCGTGTCCGATTGTCGAGGAGGGAAAATAAACCGCGCATCACCGCGGAAACGGCAGGCCCGTGATTTGTGTGGCCCGCTGAAGCCGCTCATTCATCAAGTTGTTATTCAGTCCCTGGCAGGGGTGCGGAGGTCAGAGGGGACGAGTCTGCAAAGAGCTCGTGACTCGGGTCACAGACAGAGATCCTGAGGTTAGGCAAACCGGGAACAAACTACGTCTGGTATGTGTGTGTGTGTGTGTGTGTGTGTGTGTGTGTGTGTGTGTGTGTGTGTGTGTGTGTGTGTGTGTGTGTGTGTGTGTGTGTGTGTGTGTGTGTGTGTGTGTGTGTGTGTGTGAGTATGTGTGTGTGTGTGTGTGTGAGTATGTGTGTGTGTGTGTGTGTGTGTGTGTGTGTGTGTGAGTATGTGTGTGTGTGTGTGAGTGTATGTGTGTGTGCGCCTGTATGCGTGTGTGTGTGTGTGTGTGTGTGTGTGTGTGTGTGTGAGTAAGGGTGGATACTAATCTGGTAAGCATATGTGCATGTGTCTGAGTGACCGTGAACAGTGCTCTACTTGACAAGACAATGATAGAGCACATGTCACATAAAATGAGAGTACACACACACACACACACACACACACACACACACACACACACACACACACACACGCGCGCGCGCAAACACACACACACACACACACACACACACATACACACACACACACACACCTCCTCTTCCTCCCTGACCCAAGTAATGCCAGCCTGACACGAGTTTCACAGCTCTCAATCTATTACATAAGCGTCTGAGCGGAGAGAGGGATCATAGAGACGTTTGTTCCCCACACTGTTACCCTGTAAACACACTGTGGTTTTGTGTGTGTGTGTGTGTGTGTGTATGTGTGTGTGTGTGTGTGTGTTTGTGTGTTTGTGTCTGTGTGGCTTTGAGTGGGTGTGTGTGTGTGTGTGTGTGTGTGTGTGTGTGTGTGTGTGTGTGTTTGTCTAAAGGCTCCGGTTACACCAGTGTCCTGGCTTCACTCGGCACTCGACACCGAGCACAATGAGCAGAGCAGACGGGCAGCGAGGGTTCACGGTCTCTCTCTAGAAAACGCTGAGGCAGAGCCAGAGGAACCTCTTAATGTGGTGGCAGAGCCAGAGGAACCTCTTAATGTGGTGGCAGAGCCAGAGGAACCTCTTAACGACGAGGCAGAGCCAGAGGAACCTCTTAACGCCGAGGTAGAAGAGCCAGAGGAACCTCTTAATGTGGTGGCAGAGCCAGATGAACCTCTTAACGACGAGGCAGAGCCAGATGAACCTCTTAATGCCGAGGCAGAGTCAAAGGAACCTCTCAACGCCGAGGTAGAAGAGCCAGAGGAACCTCTTAACGACGAGGCAGAGCCAGATGAACCTCTTAATGCCGAGGCAGAGTCAAAGGAACCTCTCAACGCCGAGGTAGAAGAGCCAGAGGAACCTCTTAACGCTGAGGCAGAGCCAGAGGAACCTCTTAATGCCGAGGCAGAGTCAAAGGAACCTCTCAACGCCGAGGTAGCAGATCCAGAGGAACTTCTCAACACCGAGGCAGCAGAGCCAGAGGAACCTCTTAACGCTGATGTCCCATACCCCATGCCCCAGCCCCGGGCCTGCTGCATGAGTCAGAGGTGCGGGGACAAAAGGGGCTCCGGATCCCCTAACCAGCTGGCTCCACACATAAACCAGTGTCATACAGGAAGGATGAACAGGAAGAGCTCCCTGCAGGCTTTCAGACAGACACAATGGACAGGATCACCAGGACGGGGCTTTTTAACAGGCACCAAGGGGCTTCAGACACGCCCCTTATTCCACACAGCCAAACAACACGTCCATAAAAAGGCACGGCCGCAATCCTACTGGAATGGGCTATTGTCATAGGCACAGCGCCAGCCAACACCGTGTCCAGGTGATGAACAGAGTGATATCGTTTCACTGAAAACAAAATGAACTTGCGTGCTGGCTCCAAAGTGTGATTTAATAAACAGAACAAATAAACATTTCCGCCCTACGGGTCTTTTTGGCACCAGTCTGGGGAAATTCTTTTCTTCCCCCTGTTGGGTTGCCACTAGACTAACAGAGACAGAGCAGAACGGCAGATATTAGCCCCCACCAAGCCTTTAAGAAAGTCTACAGTTAATCTCTCAAGATAAATAATTTGTAATATTACGTATCAATGTAAGCAAAAGTCAGCAAATGTTCTGGTCAAATCATCAACACAGTAGGGGATGAGTATATTCCCAGTGTTGGGTGATGGGCCTGGGCCAGTGAACAGCCATAGCCAACAGCCAACAGTCCTTCCTCTATCAAAACAAGTTTATACCTCAGGTCTCACCATCCAGAAGGTAAATACACACACACACACGTAACATAAATGACACTACCGTTTCACCTGACACCGTTTTGTTTGTAGCAGATAATCTATTGGCTTTAAGGGGATATGTGTGTACTGTGGGAACCACTACGCTGTGTGGGCAGAGCAGCTGTCCTAAGGGAGGTCTACTGGGTCCGTGAGGTTTGTGTTAGGGCGAGTGGGGACTACAGCGGGGACAGGGAACAGCTGCCAGAGATTGCCTTGACACACACACACACGCACGCACGCACGCACACACACACACACACACACACACACACGCAAATGCATGGACAGGCAAATACACACACTGTCCCCCGGGCATGCTGGGAAGGGACGGTGGAATGTGCCAGTGTGTTTGCTCCTGTTTCACTATTGTTAGCATTGCTGAATCAGCATGCTGCTAGTCGGGTAAATATCGGGTAATATACGCTCTCTGCGAATGTAGCAACACCCTACATCAGGAGATCTATGTGTATGTGAGTGTTCTGTGTGTAGATGTCAGTGCGAACGATGTCTTGAGTCTGGTCTACAGCACGTGTAGCACTGTTTGTGTGTGAACAGAGTGCGTGTGTGCGTGTGTGTGTGTGTGCGTGCGTTGGATGTGTATTCTGGGTGTGTCTGAGAGCTGGAAGATGGGATGTCGCGAGTGTGGAGGGGAGCGTCTGTCTGCTGACTAGATAGAAAGTGAGTGAGTGTGAGCGTGTGTGTGTGTGTGTGTGTGTGTGTGTGTGTGTGCGTTTGTGTTCATGGCGGAGTGCACCGTCTGCCACGTAAACTCTTTGCGCATTCTGACATTTCGTGTCAGAGTCACGCCAACGAATGGCACAAGGACGGCAGTTTATTTTTAACTCGTTGTCTCCATGGAAACCCGCGCGTACGCTCGTAGGCGTGTGTGTGTGTGTGTGTGTGTGTGTGTGTGTGTGTGTGTGTGTGTGTGCTGCAGACGATCCAGCGGCGAGGAGGCAGCAGGCAGCCCCAACAACAGACTGTGTCATCCTGCAGGGTCTGATCCGCCTGGAGAGACCCTGGGAACTCCTCCTCCACTCCCAGACCACATGGGGCCCGGCGTGTGAGCCAGTCAAAAAAGGAAGTGTGTAAGTGTGAGTGAGCGTGAGTGAGAGTTTAGAAAGCTAAATATCTGGTCCCGATTAATGAATTAAGTCTCTCTGGAAATCCTCTTTTAAAAACCCTGTCCTGAAGCAGTAGGGCAATAACAAAGTCCCATAAAGAGTTTTACGAGCTCAGATCCAAAGCTGTCCCCATGCGTTATGATCACAGTATGTGTTCTGCAGTGCTTTCAGCACAAGTAGCCCAATGACCTTCATCCCAACAGCAAACACATGCCAAATCATTATTTCATTTTATTTTACTTACCTATTGAACAGCACCGCAAATTGACAGCCAGGGGTCCAACATGAAAAAGAAAGACAAACAGAAAAGACGTCGTTAGCGAAACAGCAAAGCAACATGAGTCACAAGTCGAGACTGTAACAGTCGTGTTTTCCTCCCAGACGTCTTGGAAATGGCCGCGTGGTTCACTGACAGAGGAGAGAGCACCACAGCTTATCTCCCTCTGACGTGAGAGTATCCAGACTAAGGACTACATATCTACACCTCCACTGAGTCTCTCTAGACTCTATGCTCTCTGCAGTGCCTCAGTGTGACGCGACGCCACCGTTTAGAGATAGCCGACTCACGGCGAGGGGGTGGGATACGGGGCGCACGTGTCTGCGGCCACACAACGCT
Organism: Galaxias olidus; assembly: GCA_026901105.3. Classification (NCBI taxonomy): domain Eukaryota; kingdom Metazoa; phylum Chordata; class Actinopteri; order Galaxiiformes; family Galaxiidae; genus Galaxias; species Galaxias olidus. The sequence goes on from JAPMUY010002775.1 coordinate 79,922, forward strand.
TCGTCTATCCCCCCCCCCCCTCCCGGGAGGGCATCCTCCGTCACTACAGAGAGGAAGATGGAGGGGACCCCCACCTCCCCCCAATGCCTCCTGGGCCTGCAGGGATCCGCTCCTCGCGGCGCAGTAGGGGCTTGATAAAAGGCAGGGCCGGGAAATGGATGTCAAAGGGAGGCACTGAAAATGCGGGAGGTCATTTGTTGTCTCGCTTCGAGTAACAAGCTTTGAGACTCGTCTCGACTGACAAAGTGCACAATTTCTGTGGCTTTTTTTTATGAATCTCTTAATTTATTTATTTTAAAGGGATAATAGAAGAGTGGCTATTTGCCCTCCTGATTGGTGCATATCAGAAACACACATTTCTACACACTCGTCTGTACTTTTGATTTCCTCAGCATTGCTTTCTTACCCTATAGGAATCCTGTAGTTGTACTTTTCAGATTCTCTCCTGTGTTCTTTCCTTCTCTCTATCACTCTCCTGTCCTCTCCTTGCCTCTCCTCTCCTCTCCTCTCCTCTCTTCTGCTCCTCCTCTCCACTAATGTGCAGAAGCAGCATCATGCTTATGACGGCTCCTGTTGTTACGCTGTGGCAGAGTACTAGAGGCAGTAACCAATGGTAGGCGTCTGTGAGTGATACAGTAAACTGGATGTGCTGTCGGGCAGTTTTAGGAAAGTCTGAGAGAGAGAGAGAGAGAGAGAGAGAGAGAGAGAGAGAGAGAGAGAGAGAGAGAGAGAGAGAGAGAGAGAGAGAGAGAGAGAGAGAGAGAGAGAGAGAGAGAGCACAGAGAGAGAGAGAGAGAGAGAGAGAGGGAGAGAGAGGGAGAGAGAGAGAGAGAGAGAGAGAGAGACAGAGAGAGAGAGAGAGAGAGAGAGAGAGAGAGAGAGAGAGAGAGAGAGAGGAAGCACCGCTCTATTTAGGTCACCACTCCCTCTCTCACTTTCTCTTTCGCCCGAAAAGAAAAAGAAGAAGCCCGAGAACAGAAATAGACCACAGGACATCGTGGACGGGCACAGCAGTACAGCGAGGCTTCACCAAGCACGCCTCTCTATGGAGGGTGTCTGTGATGAACGACCCACCGATCTCACAAGGCTAATGCTTACCCAAAGAAAATGGTCCAGTGGAGAAGGAATAGCCTCCGTCTCGGCCCTGTGTAACAGACTCCTCCTCCTCTTTTAGCTCAAATAGACCACACCAAGATTAAATAAACACTGCCCGACAAATGTGAGTGAGAACGACCACAGCACCGTCAAAAAGTCAACTTGACTGACGTCTTAAAAAAACAGAGCCCATGCCAAAGCAAACATTTAGTTAGCAGGCAAATAGGATTCGAAGGCCATTTATAAGCTCCCATGAGAAGGCATGCTGTAGACGTCAACGTCACCATAGGAAAGCATTTATCATATTCCTCACTCATCGTTTATATATTCCCATGAGGTCCTCCACGCTATTGCTCGCTCACCCTCTGGAATGTTTGGCCTGTTTCGAGTGAAGTTCCTTTAGTTTGGAGCATGAGTCATAGGGTTAGGAGTTGGAGCTCTCTCTTTTGAGCGTTTTCCCAAGACAGTGTTTTGGGCGTGTGTGTGCACTCCCGTCAGACTGGGTGGTCGCCGGCTGGGAGACCGCCGCCGCTGCTCTTGAGAGGTGGCAGAGGGAGAAATTATCTTTATTGTAGAACCCCAAAAAAAGAGAAATGGTTCTAGTATTCCTCCAGATGTCTTTTTTAAGGTCATTCATGTCTGGGCCAGACCACAGTACCTCCCTGCTGCTAGATTGGGGTAGCAGGAAAAACACCTATGACAGTCAATGACGTATGTTTAAAAAATATCACAGAACCAAAAAAAGGGTTCTATCAGCTTAAAACAGCAGAACCTAGAAACAAATCCCCATTCAGATCAGAGATTCAGTCTCAGTCTCAGTATTGTACATCTGCAAATCTTTTTTTTAAAGCCCTTTCAGGATATTACTTAAGGAAATACATTAACAGGTAAAAGTTAGAGTAAGCTGAGCCAGTGAGCCGTGTGCAGTAAAGATAATCTATGACCCCCAAGGGGAGGGAGTAGAGCTTGTTATCGCTGATTCTGGAGTCCCTCATGGAACCCTATGGAAACACATCCAGGGTACTTCCTGTAATATTACACAGGCCTTCAAGCTTTTTACCCCAAAAAAAACAAACAAAAAAAACAGCTTGTTTCAGGAAGCTTATGGCCCGCAATCATAACAGCCGATTGGCTGGCTCGTCCTTCGTGAGCACCATTGAGAGCGGCAGCCAACTCATAAAAACACAAAGCCCACCTGCACTCCCTCACACGCACACTAAATCCACTCCCAACCCCCATCCCACAAGAAAAACAACATGAAAAGTACTATAAGCTGGCTTTGTGTTGTAGCCACTGGTACCCCTATCCTCCAGGAGGAAACCCGAGGAGCACCTTAGCTACACAGGGACGATTCAGGGAGACTAAGGAATGCCACTAGCCCTAGTCCACTGCTCTTCAATAGGGGGAAAGAGGAGCGGATCTCCCCAGCTGCACAAACAGGCCTTCTCTGCTCATAGTGGTGTGGGAGGGTGTGTCTGGCTGAGAAGCAGGATCAGTGTGTGTGTGAGTGTGTGTGTGTGTGTGTGTGTGTGCGTGTGTGTGTGAGTGTACGTATGTGTGTGCAGAGCTGAGCTTTAACCTGACCTCTTGAACTCAATGTACCAGCACAAATTTACTGATCATAGTACAAAAAATCCCTCTCTTGTAGACAAAAAAGAACATCTGCATGCTAGTGCAAATGCTTTCTGAGAAACAAAATACCATTTTTGAATGTTTCCTGATGTGAAAAGTGTTCTTTAACGTACCCAGAGGTTTCGACTCATAAATCTGGAACTGAGTGAAAATTTTACCTAGAGGGACCTTTTTAAATGTTGCACCTGCCAGTTTATTTCAATGCATAACTTGGAAATTGGAAAATTATGGGCAAGGAAGGGTTCAGAGCCAGAATAAAATAAAGATATTCCATTGCCATTAAAAGCTATGGAGAACTTTTTAATTCCTATTAACCTTTTAATGATAATCTTTCTAGGAATATCCTATTATTTATCATATGTTTATCATATTGCTCTTTTGCTCATTTTTTTCAACATTTCAATTCAAACTGCCAGTGTAGACGACTTAAAAATGTAACAGTCTCCCTCCGTGGAAGGCCACTGGGGAAATAACTGGCAGCGCTTCCCGCCATTCCTTCCCTGGCATTTCAAAACCAACCCACAGTAGGAATGCACTCAGTCCCGTATGGCCCTCCAGTCCAGACCCAGTCCCAGGCGTGACGGTGTCAGTCTCTTTCCCCCCTCCAACCCCGGCAACACATGGAAACTAAATCCCTCTGGAGGGGAACCTTGGGCTGGGCTCTGACATCAAAAGCCTTTGCCTGGCAGCCTTGAGACACTGGCCAGACGCTGGCCGGGCCTGCCTAAATATCACCATCCACTCGGAAGGAGGAAACACCCGCCAGGTAGGAAGGAAGCCTACGACCTTTCCTCTATCCCCCACCTCCGGGCCTCTGAAGAGGCTGGCTTCACCCACATCTGCACAGCTGCATTGTGTTTTTAGAAGGGCGAGGACCATATAGAGTTTCTTTGGCTTTTACTTTTCCCATAGGGGTAGTGTTACAGCCCGGAAAGGTTTCTTGCTACGTTAGCTTCGTTGTTTACTGCGCTGACAGGGCCATGCACTCCCTATAATCAGAGCTGGGCCGCTGGAGACACGCCTTGCTGTCCTGGTCGTTGCTCTGGGAATGACATTTTCCCCGGCTCCACTGTGTGCGCTGCAGTGGAAGCCATCATTTTGTCCCACCGCGGGCCGACAGCCAACACAAACAGTCCTCGGAGAGAGGCAGCATCACTTCTACATCCCTGAGTCGCCACAGACCCCTCTTCCTGTGACCCACTTATGCAGTCTCTACTCTATGTGCTGTCTTTACAAAAAACACACACACACACTCACACACACACACACACACACACACACACACACACACACACACACACACACACACACACAAACACACACACACACACACACACACACACACACACACACACACACACACACACACACACACACACACACACACTGCAACTGCAACACACACGCTCTCTCTTTCTCTCTCTGTCTCTGTCTATCTCTCTCTGTAACAGTATTCTGTCTCCATTCATTCACTGCCTAGGAATTAACGCCCATGATTATAGTATCAATGACCAATTACTCTGGCTGCCTGCTGATGTGACGGTAAATCGCAGTGAGAGGAAGAATCTAGTTAAATCCGGTAATTCAATCGCATGCTCAAAGAAAATGACTGGGAGCCTGTTCTGACATTAATAGACACAAACAACAGAAAAGAGAGAGAGAGAGAGAGAGAGAGAGAGAGAGAGAGAGAGAGAGAGAGAGAGAGAGAGAGAGAGAGAGAGAGAGAGAGAGAGAGAGAGAGAGAGAGAGAGAGAGAGAGTGAGAAAGGAGTGGCAGTTGGTCAACTCCGAAGCAAAAGGGAAAGGAGAAACCTCTGCACAAACAAGCGTATCACCATGGAGATGATTTTTGTTGTCGTGGAGCACTCTGCCTCCTGGTTTTTCATTGGCCAGACGGATTTCGCAAGGACCAATCGAGCGGAGGGGAGCGAGAGTGGGGAGCAGCGAGGGAGATATCGGGGCTGAGAGAAGAGGACTTTCACAGAGTGAATCCCGTTCCCCTTGGCCGTGGTCAGCCCTGATACGTACGCAGTGTGCTTGTTCAGAGTGTGCTGTGAGTTGGAGGAGGAGGAGATCTCACACATCAAAGCTGAGCCTGGGGACTTCAAGGGTATTTGTGTTTCCTTTTTTTTTTTACTTTTTATCTGCAGTTCTTTCCTTCACTGTGATCTTAGGCTCTTTACCTTATATAGATATTGCTACTGTTTTCTTCTCTTTTTCCCTCTCTCACATTCTCGGTCTCTCTTTCTTTCTGTCTCGCTCTCTCTTGTAACTTGTTCACCAAGGCAGAATCTTGGAATGCGTACCCAAGAACCCGTCTCCTCACACAATCCAAGCATCAGTCAACAAGGGCAGGGAAAAAGGGAAGGAGGAGAAACGGAAGAAAAGGAAAGATAGAGACAGAAAAAATGGAGGCCACCGGGGGGACAAGAAAACAAGTGGAATTTCTCCACTACTTTCTCTACCTTCTCTCCTGCTCTCTTAAGATCTGTTGTTGTTTATCTCTGGTGCCCTCGCCACACTGCTCTGACCTGACTGAAGCCACCGCGGCCTCACAGTCTGAATGTGGGCCGGTTCATCACAGACACATGGCAAAAACAAAATGGTGGAAAAACCAATCGCCTAAATCGTGTCATCTTCTACAATAAGGGACAGTGTTGTTGACAAGTCGCCAATGTGTCGTTAAAACCCAAGCTGGGGTTATAATGACTGCTGTGGCTCATGCTTTGTCGAGGTTTTAAAATTGGTTAAGGGCCCCGAATCACTGGACAACAGTCGGACAACAGGAGCAGCCTCACCAGATGAGAGAAGAGAGAGAGAGAAATGGCTTTCCCTCTTTGATAGCGATCATGCATTTATTGAACATAAGAACACATAGAGGAATAAGAAATTTGACTTTTCTATTAAATCATTGCTGACTTTGCAACTAAACAAAATTTTGCTACCTCACGCTTAACGCCAAGTCACTTAAACCTGAACCTTCAGTAATGTACAGCGCTTCGCTGCTATAGAAAATATGAGTTGTCCCAGTGCCACTTTGATCGCAGTCTGCTCTGGTGCTACTACCGGAACACAAACTAACCCAGACATCAAGACCATGCTGCTCTTCAGGCCGCCTCCATCAAAACAATCCATATGTTAAAACAAGGGCGGCAATCACCTTAGTTACGGCTAATCCCACTGATGGATTTACCCTTTCAAATACTCCAAAAATCGTAAATCACATAGCATGCATATTGCTCGCAATAGCAAAACAAAATCCAGAACATTCCACTTAAATCAAGGCCAAAGGTCTACAAAGGACAGCAAAGATTATAATCTGTTGTTATATTGGACGATGAACTCAAACGTGAACTGATAACCGCTTTAAATCCAACACATTTCACTTGATTAAAACCACCGCGGTTCAGTAGGCCGCTAGGCCACGCAGTCACATGACTGTGGGGCATATAGACCGTGGAACATCAGGGGGGATCGAATTGGTTGGCGGGCAGTCACTATGGTGATTAGTAAGGCAGGCGAAACTGGTACTGTATCTGGGGTCATCCTGAGTATGGATGGATGGATGAGGGTGTCGGTGTGTGAGTAGAGAAAATCGACATATTGGACTCTTAATAGGAGTGAGTGATACTATCTCTGCTAAAGTGCACAGCAAAGAAAGAGCCGTGTAGCTATTACCGCCGTGTTGAAACAACAACTAAATTGAACGGGCTGCAAATCTGTTCACTTCTGAGGCACGCTGGATATCCACCGGATAAGTCATAACATTCTTGTGTTCTTAAGGGATTAGGAGCCGTGGTTATTTCCCTCGGCAACGCGGGGTTATTGAAAATAATAGGATGAAAGGTTGTGGGCCTCTATTAGCTGGGAGAGGCAAAGGAGTCTCTGGAGAGGAGAGGAGACCATTTACGGTAGTTCTCACGTTACACGCGAACGCTGAACGTCCGAGAAAAAGAGTGGATCTACATGAGTAGACAGGCGCTGGCAGGGACAATGATGTCACACACCCCCCCCCCACACACACCCTCTCTTCAGGACAGGGCATAGTCTGTGCTCCTAAATCATGACAGGCTTGCATTACATAACCCACGGCAACAGGCAGGAGAAGGCACATGACATCATCCTGAAGGGGCAGTGCTCCGAGTCCATTCCAAAGGTTCTAAACAACACCAGCCATCCCCCTTTGACATCATTCCGTGTGTCCTGCACTATGTGCATTGAAGTTAAGAGGCTTAAGTTCAGGACTTCGTGCTTGAGACCAACTTTGAAATGATTTTGACATTTAGCTGTTCCTCTCTCCTTGACTAACCAGATCAATGTGATGAGAAGAAAAAGGGGGCATTTTGAAGACGGCCGTGATGGTGAGTGGGCCTGGAGCGCTTCCTCTCCTCTGATTGACCCAGGACATGGGCATCCTGCGCCGCACCCATTCTCAGACATGTCAGCCTGCTCTTCAAAAGACCTCTGCCTCAGAGGAAACCAAAACAATGCTACTTAGCCACACTGATGGGAACACAAATTGTCACAAGGCTGTTTGTTTGTGCATATGTGTGTGCATGTATCTCCATGTCAAAGAGAGCTAGATAAAGCGTTTGATAATGCACGACCTCATAGCTAGCTTAACATAATGCCCTATCGAACATTTAAGGCTAATGAACATATGAGAATGTGAGAAGCTTTCTTCATCTGAGTCAGAGAGAGTTGGGCTCATCGAACACTTGACCTTCCCTCCTCATCCTCACCACCTGGATGTAGCTCTGTGGTTTTTATTTGAATAATATTTTAATGTTATAAGCAAAGCATGCAGAGATTAAAGCCTACTCCCAGACCACATGTATAATATTGAAAAGGAAACCAAGATAAAACAACAACAACAACAACAAATGAAACAGGAAAACAATGGTTGAACTCTAGCTGAACTCCTTATCAGCAAGCCAGCATGTTCCAAAGAACAGATACAGTTCCATTTCCGCTGCTGTCTGTCTGGATCTCCAAATGAATCCGAATAAAGTACAGAACAGTAGACAATCCCATTGGTGGGATTACACAGAAGCACCATGTGCACATTCCGCATTCAGACGACGGAGCAGCAGGGGCACCAACCACAACACTCGGCCATTGGCAGCCAGTGCGTGGTCCCGCCAGCCAATGGCGTGGCTCTGCATTGTGTTTTGTGTTAGTGGGTGCGGAGCCAGGCCAAAGCAGGGGCTAAGTGGTGGGTGGGTGTTTACCATTCCATATTCCTGCCCCCCACCACCTCCCTGCCCTGCCCTCCCTGGATGTCTGCCCCAGTCTGGGCGCCCACTGGGTGGGCAGGCTGGCAGGGAAGGAGGGGGTTGGAGGGTTAGCTGCTTCACACTGGGGCATCCTGATCGCTGCAATATAGTCATCCAAGCAACAGGACTTGAAAATGTCCTCTCTCTCCCTACGCTTATTAATTGGGCTACATATTTTCCCCCCGCCCCAACTTAGACTGTCACTCTTTCACTACAGGAATGCCCCCCTCCCCCTCCTTTTCTCTGTGTATATTTGCCCCAATGAAAGCAATAATGTATGAATGCATGCATGAGCAAATTAATAATGCCTAGGCCTGGCATCAAGGCACAGAAACCAATACTAATTTGATTCATTAGATCCACTGTAAATGCCATTCATCCATCACTGGAATTACCTTTATGGTCAACAATCATATTTATGTAGTTAGGATGCTGTTATGGTATTACACTGCCTATTTCAAATTCATCCAATTTCCCAAAGCGTAACATCTTGTTATAAGACAAGTGTGACGGGATTTTGAACGTTTGTCTATCTTGTTGTCGAATCTTTCGTGTGCCTCGTCTAAGGGCCGACAGTCGGCCTATAAATGCGAGTTGGCAGCTCGCACTAAGCTTGCCTGGCAACACAGCTCAGACTGCCTGCTCACGCTGGGCACCAATCCAGGCCCGGGCACCATTGTATTCCAGACCAGGGTTTTCTTCCTCCTCCTGCCTCGTAAAAATCTCCTGCATGCGACTTGTCTGCCAGAGGAGAACCATGCAGACTAAACTCATGCAGGTTGTCCTAAGTCAAGGCGGGAGAAATCTGGCTACAATTACACCCACCTTCATTTTAAAATGAGCCATTTTTTTTAAAGCCACCTATAATTTGGACGAGTCACCCACCTTGTATACTTTACTTTATTTAATGCTCTATTTTGTGTGTAAGAAAATACCTTAAGTTATTTAACCACAGTGGGAGGATTAATACAAAAGTACAATTTACTGTAATGTGAATAGCCGAATGTAGGAAGAAACGTGAACCAATTGAGGAGATATTAACTGTCAGCTTTAAGTCTTACCATGAATACATTTCAACATAACCATGAATATCCATCACACATTATAGAGAACTTCGTCTAAGCAGTCAAAGTCATAACGGTAATCTGGAATCATAGATTTAATATTTTCCAGTCAAACTGCAGCTGACTTGGTCTGAAATATGTGGTGACTAAACAAGTTACAATACTTTGTTACAGACTTCAGGGAGAGGGTGGATTTTAAAGAAAGTAGCAGAGAGGGTCTGCCAAGCCCGAGGATTAAAGCTCTCTCAGAGATATATTTTTACTTACTGCAATGTGTGTATGTGAGAGACAGAGAGCGAGAGAGAGAGAGAGAGAGAGAGAGAGAGAGAGAGAGAGAGAGAGAGAGAGAGAGAGAGAGAGATAGAGAGAGAGAGAGAGAGAGAGAGAGAGAGAGAGAGAGAGAGAGAGAGAGAGAGAGAAAGCAAGAGAGAGAGAGAGAGAGAGAGAGAGCGAGAGAGAGCGAGAGAGAGAGAGAGTCTAAGAGGGCAAAAGGGTCTTTCCACATGTAAAAAAAATGGTTCAGAGGCTGTCACTCAGCTATGCACAACCACTCTTATTAAATGAGCTTTTATCTGCAGGATGACCCATTGGCTTGAGAGCGTGTGTGTGTGTGTGTGTGTGTGTGTGTGTGTGTGTCTAGGGGGAGGGTCGTGCGTAAGTGTGTGTGTGTGCACGTGCATTGAGAGCTCTTAATAACATCCATGAGAGAGGCCCTGGCCTTTGCAAAGTCAATAACCGTAAATTAAATCCTAAACGTCTATTACACAGTCCTCTGCAAGAGCTAAGGGATTATGTAGCAGTCATCAATCTGACCCCTTGGAGTCAGCTCTTCCGAGTTCTCGTGCCGTGCAAGTGCGCATTAAGAGCCCAACACAAAGTACAGGGATGCAACTAACTTTGAGAATGGTAAATATTTGATATCTGCTCTTTGGCTTTTCTGAGCGGGTCTTTCTGCATGCTTTCCTCCTGTGTGGTCAGAGGCTTCACAGCAGAGCTTTGCGAATGTTTGCAGAGAGCCAAGCCAACAATGCTTTTAGAAGAATCTTGTGCGCGAGCCACTCGTTCCTGTGGTTGTCTATATGAGGAGAACACACTCCCTTTTGAGGAGGGAGCACAATCAGTGTCACGTTTATCAGCACAGGGTTTGTGTTCTATTTACTGAAACACAAGCAGAACTCACCACGCATGAGAACAAAAGTGACATGTCTCTATTCGAATCGACTTCAAACCCAGCCTGGATGCAGGAAAGATTCTGTCAAGTTTGGTTTACGTTCTGAGAAAAAGGTATCGTGTTTTGTTTTCTCTTTCAAACCGAGGGGAGAGATAGTGTGTATTTAGTTTGTTCGTTCTTGAGCGAGTGAGTGATAGGATGAGAGAGAGAGAGAGAGAGAGAGAGAGTGAATAAAATAAAAAATGGAGAGAGATATCCAAGTCTAGAAATATAAAGGGGAAAACAGTGTGGGAACATCGCTGGAAACTGACTGCGGTTAGTCTGGCTTCACTGGGCATGGCATCACAGCAGGGCCCAGAACCCAGGGCCAACAACCATGCTCTCTGAGAGAGGGGGGGGGGGGATCACTCTCAAACACACACAGACACACACAGAACGGCAGAGATGTGCACGTGTGGCGTGTGTATGTAGTATGTGTATGTGTGTGTTTCTGTTCGAGGCAGAGAGCGAGACATGAGGATAGGAGAGACTTTGGAAATTGAAAGTTGAGAGAAAGAGAGAGAGCGAGAGAGAGAGAGACAGAGAGAGAGTGAAAGAGAAGAAGGTGAAAAAGATAAGACAAGAGAGCAAGCATGAAAGAGAGAAAGCCAGGGAAGCGGAGAAGGCGACCGTTTTTTCTGAGATGGAGGATCATCATCAAAGTTGCCTAGCCCGGAAACCGCCGCGACGTCCCAGTGAGCGCAGTTCCACTCGTCCCACCCGCGGCAAGGGACCTAATGGAAAACCCGATGACATCGCTCCAGACCCGGGACGCCTAAGCTCCGGCACGCAGCGCGGCCGCGCAGGCTTTCTAATCATGAACAAGAGGATTGAAAGGCAATGAGTAAGACGTTAAGGCCATTAAAGAGGGGCCCGCTTAACGCGACGGATAAGGACAACGCGACCGAAGCAAAAAAACCCAGGAACGAAGGACCGGAGTTGAAAGTTATCTTTTTTTGAGGAAAGCAAGTTTTTTTTTAGATATAGGCTGGTTGGGGGGATAGGGTCAGCTGTGATATTAACTGAACACGCACATGCTTGAGATCATTCCAGGGGGAAATCCTCTTAAATGTTAAGCCCTTTTGGCATTTATTGAAGACAGCTCAAATGGAATCTCCTGTTATCTCCGAGACTGGCCAAATTGAAGTGAAAATGAGCCAGTGCTTCACTTACAGTTACTAGGAGGATTTAATTAAAAATAGTTGGTTGAGGGATGTGTGAGAGCTAAGCTTCCGTTTTTCTTTTTCCCCGTTTCCGGACCTCGGAAGGAAATCGGACTTTCAATACATTAGGATTTGCTGAATGAAATGCAAGCTTGGAGATGCCATTAAATCAGCCACAACGTTTGGAACGAGACAAGGTATATACAGCCAGACAGATTAAAACAGAGGACGGATTTCACATGGAATTCAATCCCTTTTCCGAGTCGAGGGATTTTAAACTGGAAAAAAAAGAAGAAAAATACCGTGCGATTATGTGTAGTCGTTATTTTCAGTCCACGTGTTTGTTTTGGTTTTCTCGTCATCAATGTTGCAAAACGCTCCCAGAATCTGGACGACGCACAAGCCATTTCACAGAATTACCAAGCGGCTCAGCGTGTACTCTGGCAACCGTTACATTTTATTTGTTTCTCGAAGCAGCATATGCTGAGCATGACAGGGCGGAAATTTGAATAAAAACACATCTGACTGACTGGGAGAAAGCTCAGGTCACTCTGTGATGTTGCCCCACTATACAACAGATGTCACAAAAGCACCAGGGTGGGGGGGTTAACTCCCTGATGGAATACTAATGAGAAGCGGGAGGGGCTTACGTAATACCTTTGTCTCTGCCCAGAGAAGGCGGCCCCTCACCCACACACACAAACCTACTACGGGACTTCTGAGGGAGAGAAGTGTGTCACACAACACAACAGGCAAACCCCCACCCCCGCCCCCACCCCCTGTACACCAGAGGAAGATTAGGGGCGAGGGCCACGCAGGCTGGAGAGATTTTCCCGTGTCCCAGATTGAGGAGATTCGTTCGGAGGTAGATGACCTCTGGATACTCAGCAGCAGTGGTGGTGGTATTACGGCACACATCTCTCAGAGTCCCTGCAGCTTAGAGGCAAAGGACGGAGGGTCAGGCCAACAGGTCAAACAGAATGAGAGAGAGAGAGAGAGAGAGAGAGAGAGAGAGGAAGAGAGAATGTGTGTAAGAGAGAGAGAGAGAGAGAGAGAGAGAGAATGAGAATGAAAAGGAGAGCTAGAGACAGATAGAGGGAGAAAGAGAGAGCGTTTTTTGGGGGTGGGGGGTGTGAAAGAAAAAGTCACAGGAGGAAAACCTGATACACACTCCGTGAGTTTGACGAATGTGTGTGGTGCAGCACCTGTCAACACTTCAGTTTCTATTTCAACCCTAAAGGGACAATCTTATGTGATCCTGACAAAATGAAGGAGGGCGGTCAATGAGAGATGTCAGTCATCTTGTCCGATAGGGCCAATTCTGAATACCACAATATTAACAGTACAGTGTAGTGCCTGCATCAGCCATGGCCACGATCATGAAAAGATACATTTACACTTCACATACTGGCACGCCCAGAGAGAGAGAGAGAGAGAGAGAGAGAGAGAGAGAGAGAGAGAGAGAGAGAGAGAGAGAGAGAGAGAGAGAGAGAGAGAGAAATTCCCACAATAATGATCTCACTTTGATACTCAATACCATGGCAGTTAGATCAGGACTATTAGTCAAATTTGTGTAAACCACAACCCTCTCTGATCAGGTTCACACACTGTGTCATGTGTAAGGGAATATTTGGCATCCTCATGGATGTTCAAGCCTAAACTGTTGGTCCAATGTGGGGTAAGGGTCAGAGTGAACGTCAGGTCACCAAAGAGACTGTATGCTCCTTTCAGAGACACTGAGCGTGTCTCTGCCATAACATGCAGATATGTGAACGCGTACTTTTTGATACTGGGAGTTAACACATTTGTTTCCTCTTGACCAAGCGGATGATTTTTTTAGTTTAAGACCAATATAATCGTGTCAACCATGACAACTAATTAGAATTTACTATGTCGTTAGACTGAACTGACTGAGTAATTTCTCTGTGCACAGACTCTGACTCTGACTGTAGTCATCAATAAAATTGTATTTCATCATTGCTTGTTTCTTGTTTAAAAATATATGAGGACAGAGAGAGTCCTGGTGTTGACCCCTGCACCTTAGGCAAGTCTCTCTCTCTCTTTCTCTCTCTCTCTCTGCTCTCTCTCTCTCTCTCTCTCTCTCTCTCTCTCTCTCTCTCTCTCTCTCTCTCTCTCTCTCTCTTTCTCTCTCTCTCACTCTCTCTCTCTCTCCTCGCATTGCCCTTGTCGCGCTAATTGGACACGCTTGTCCACTCGACAGCTTGACCGATTCAGGGAAAAATACCAGCCACACCGGTCACATCTGCCCCTGGCCCCAAGGAACGCCCCTGTGATTTGGCTCCCCCACTGGTCCTACTGTCTCAGTATAGCTACAACTACGGCACCCTACTCTCTGTGCTTTAGCCCCTGGGGGAATTTGGCAACCGTAGGATTGTAAAGGACCCCCCCCCCCCCCCGCCCCCTCTCGCTCCCTCAAGCACAACCCTCTCCAATCCCCCCTCCTGTTCTGCGCCTTCCTTTCATTCCCTTGCCCTCCTGCTCTGACTGACTGCCATGACAAACACAAGCCATGTGTCATGGACAGGAGAGATGGAGGCCGCGCGGAAACACAACGGCTCGGCGCAGATTAAAGGAAGAGGACAAAGATGACACAGACCCGAAACGATCAGGCCTCCAGCTACTTAGAGCTAGAATGAGTGTCAGTGCATCATCACAGCGAGATTAAATAACAAAAACATAATCCAAGGGGATCAGGGGAATATGCAAATGCCCCGCGGCCACTACAGTTTGACGCAATACAAATTCGAATGGAGTCTAAACAATTGAACCAATAGTTAAAGTAGCACATTACATATTGAAATTGTGACTTCATTTCTGAAGTGGAAGTGAACAATTGACAATAACAATGAATTTCACCAAAATTTCATTTGTATATATTATATATTATACATATTATGTATTTATTACAAAGAAACATTTCTCAAATTCCAACGACTTTGAGGTCTGACCTTTTTGGACAACTCATCACACAGTTTGGAGGGACTCTGAAAGCTGGTTGAAAAGGCCCATTGTGTGCCACGGGCTACCAGCCGCAGCAGAACCTTCCAGCGCATCCGTGTTCTAGATCCGTCCACCCATCCCCACAGAAAGCCTACCACGCCATCAACATATGCATGAGGATTACCCCGCTAAGCACTAACAAATCCACGATGCAACCTACAAAGTAAACACAGGCCACAAAAAAACACCGGTCATCATAGCTGCAGTCAAATGAACTAAAATAAAAACGCTCATAACATTGCATTTACACAAGCGCAAATCTGTTTTTACAACAATGGAAACAGAAAGGGAAAATGTCACGGTTTGATTGAAGTCATATGGTAGTTTGAACCTTGCTTCAATCTCCTTGTATCAACCAAGAGGTGTGTAGTCATGGAGTCCAGCCTCTCCTTTTCCCTACATACAAACAGTAAACAAGCTCTGGGCTGTAAAATCTGCCATAAAGCCATTAACATCACCCACTTAGCCAGCCAACGATTTCCCTTCAACACCCTACCCAACCCAAACCCCCCTGCACCATAAATTTGTCCCTGTGTGTTTTCGTGTGTCTGGTGAGAGGGGTAATCAATGCATTCACGTAAACTAATATGAGCCTCTCTGTCTCAACAACTGGCCTGACCCCAACCCACCGCCCACCCACCCACACCCACACACACACACACACACACACACACACACGCGCGCACACACACACACACACACACACATCCAGACCAGACCTTGGTAACAACACCCCTCTCCGCCCAGCCTGCGGGGACAACAGAGCTGAAGTCAGCTCAAGCCTCACTGCCACCTCTCTCTCTCTCCCAGACTCTAGATGGACTGGTGTTAGCTGTTGGGGGAAGCCGAGCCACTCTACCCCCCTGAGCGTACCAGGCGGGGCTGTGTGGATGCGACGGTGTCGTCTCACATGGATGCGTTGACTACCGCGGCCCACCGTCATGCTGCGCCGCACAGCCACGCTAAACTAAAAAGTACATGAGCTACATGGAGCGTGTCGAATGGGAGGATGAGTCATTTGTACTGCTGGTCTAGGGGGCTGCTGGCTGTGTTGTGTCTCGGTGCGTTCTAAAGCCCACTCACGCTAGGCTAACAGACTGTGTCTTTATGAATCATTAATGGACCCCCAGCACCCTCCCCGGAGACTGGCTCCGCTAACTAAAAAAGACTTTGTCAACCGGTTAAGACCTAAAGTCACATTACTTATTAATGGGGAGCGGTTATTTTCATGGGCTCATGTCACAACGGTTGCTTTTTAACAGCGGTAAAAAGACTGAAAACATGTGTTTGAGGAGGCTACAGGGACAGATTCAGTCATACTTAAGGAAAGCGTGAGCATTACTGCTTTTTTAAACGCATAAACAAAATTTTTTATAACGACTAAATATCCAATTTGTTGCAAACGAGTTGCAACGTCATGAACGTCTGGTCTTCTCTTTTACAGGAAGGTTTTATAATCTTAACAGGGCTGTTGACATGCTCAGTCAGGTGGAGAACGCTGTTCCCCTAGCAGAAACAAAAAGGTCAACATTACAGACAAAAAACAGCCACGAGTGCTGAGAGAATGGCGGGATTAGCCGCGCATAGAGATCGCGTGCAGTGTCGATCCTCTAAAAGGGCGTTGGGTTTGAGTTTGGTTGGAAGTGCCTCAGTCCATCAGACACAAACAAAAGGTTTGATGGAAGAACGGATGGGTGGATGCCACAAGGTGTTTTTTCTTTACACACTCTCTCTCTACTCTCTCTCTCTCTCCTCTCTCTCCTCTCTCTCTCTCTCTCTCTCTTTCTCTCTCTCTCTCTCTCTGTCACTCTCTCTCTCTCTCAGCACCAGGCTTCAATTGCTAACTTAATTACCTTCTGAATAAGACTTGGGCCATGGTGAAGTGGCTTGCATACGCACTTGTTAACACTTTTTTTTACAACGGTGTGTGAACTGCTAGTATTGCATGAAATGACCTTGGTTGTTTGTGTAATAATAATCATTAAGGTTGACAAAAGATTTCAGCATGAATACCAGTTACGGATGATGTCATCAGAAAGGGACATACTCTTCTGCACTTCAGAATGTTGTTGATTTTCGTTGCAGCTTTCAGGTCGGTTCCAAAAAAAGAGATAAGAACTCGACGCCTCATGGCCACAACAGCAACTAGCACACAGAATTTACTTGGAAATCTCCATTTCACCTCATGCTTACAACAACAGGACCAACAACTAGCACACTGAATTTACTTGGAAATCTCATCTTCACCTCATTGTTACAACAGCCGGACCAACAATTAGCACACTGAATTTATTTGGAAATCTCCTCCCAGTAGTGATGGGAATTCGTGAGTCTGAATGAGCAACACAGTGGGACATCCCAGGCACCAGGATCCGGATATGAAACATTGAAACCACAAGGCCAACTGTTCATTTCATAAACATCGTTTACTATTGAAACAAATCTCCATCTGGGTCGGTGTTGATGGACACAGTCTGGGTTTCTCCTGAGCCAGCTGCGTCAACATGCCAGGTTTCATGCGAATGCTACATTCACACCTTGCATCAAACAGCCCAGCTTTCAATCGAGGCCTAGATACAGGGACCAAATATTTGGATCATCGAGAGGAAAGACAGAGGCCCTTTGAAGAGCTGAAACTAGCCAACAACAAAAGAAATTATACATTTGAACCGAAACAAATTAAAGTATTTAGAAGACTGAGTAAATGACATTGCATATAGTCTGTTTAGAAGACGTTTACGTTTAAGGTATAACTGATGTGGAATGGCGCTGCGACTTCCCCCATCAGACAGTCTTCCTGCGTCATCAGTTTTGGGGAGTTACAAGCTCAAGGAGAGGCTCCGATGAACCAGCGCCTGTAAATCAGCGTTGGATGTATCAGGAGCCGACGGTTCCCAAAGGATCAGGTATCCAGGCTCCCATCAGGTTCAGAGGACTAGAAATAACAAACGGGAGAGCACGGCGAGGTCGACGGCGGTGAACTGGTCTACCGGTGGCTGAACGATGAGAAACCGATCCGAGTCGCGGCTCCTTTCCAAGAGACACACTTTGTGACATGGAGATGTAAACCGATACCCAACGAGGAGTAACAAAAGCAGCACGCACAGAGAAACAGGAGG
>JAPMUY010002775.1:100000-102500 GCA_026901105.3 Galaxias olidus
GTGCACAAATCACCAACCGGGAATGTTTCCCTACCACACAGGTTCATCATGGAACATTTCTCTCCTTTGGGACGGTCCGCTGCCACGGCAACGGGACAGACACTTAACAGGACTGCTGGGAGGATTCCTGCCGAGGAGCTCATTCAGACAGGTTGCGTGGCGCTTGGTGATGAAGCCCCCTATAACTCCCTACCTCCCTCCCTCCCTCCCTCACTTGCTGCTGTGACCTTGACCTTAGGCTGAGGCGCTGGAGTAGGAGGGAGGTTTTTCTATCTGTCTGCCTGCCTGCGAGGCTGGATTGCTGACTGCATAAGGAGTGGAGTGCGCCCCAAGCAATTGTGCCCTTTCAATTGAGAGGTAACGACTGTCGCTGAACTTCCCAGCAGCTAGCCAGCTGGTGTGCCTCTCGTCAGGACAAAAGACACGATAGGCCAGGGTAAGACAACGGCCTGCTCCAGCCCAGTTAGTGGCTCCACAATAGGATGGCATTCATTCGAACCCTCTGCTCTCAATTAAAGTTGCACAACTAACTTCCTGCCTTCGTTTGGGTCCAAGCCAGCCATGTTCGTCTCCACTTAACCATCTCTATTTGATCTTTGCAGAGAGAGAACTATAAAGAGAGAAAGTAAATAAAAAAAAGTCAGAAAGACTAGAACGAGAGGGAGGGGTAGAGAGAAAGGTCAACTAAGAGAGAGTGAGAGACATGCCTTTGTTGGCAACAACCCCCTCAGGTAGTTTTTGTGGCACACCATGTCCAACTACTATTTTCATACAAACTCAGACAGGGGGAAACAATAATTCTCTTGAGGATAAGCAATGTCGACAAGCCCACACCAACTTGACCCAACATTCGGCCTGTGATGCAACAAGGTCCAAAAGCCCTCGCGTTTCCCATAAATGACTCAACGTGAGGAAGCGGACGTTTCCAAGAAACATTTCTCCAGGGTCCATCTGTGAAAGCAAATGTTTTAAAGCCACAAGAAAGTGCTGGGCCACTGTGAAACAGATGAGAGCAAAAATAATTAAATACATACGCAAACACGGTGAGCCCACGTTATCTAAATACATTTCGCTCAAACAGATCGAGCTGAAAAGTTCTATCTTAATCTTACTCCTACAAATCTTATGATTACAAATTGACTCTACTGGTGCTTGTGCTCCACCTGACAACAATTTCATTAATCTATGCATGGAAAGAGGCACGCTGCTCCGCATCGAAACAAAACAAAGCGGACAGTACGCCTGCCATGCCCTGCCAGGTCTAATGACTCCTGGCTCCGTGAGGCCTTCCCAGATCCACCTTTGCCAGCAGCATCAAAGGACGATGGAAGCCTCACAGGTCCGTCTGGAGCCGGCTCTGTTCTCCTTTTGGCTCTTAGACTCAGCACGTCTCTCCACTCTGGTGCCCTCAGTCTCTCTACTCCCGCTAAAACAACACAGAGGCTGTATACACATCATCCAGACTGCGAGTGTGAAGTTTCCAGACTATTTTTCCACCCCGACGCTTAAGCGGAAAGCTTTAATAAAGTCCTGACTGTTCAGACTAACGCGTTTCAGTCATATAATCACTGCATCCCGTCTCCTTTAGAAGAAGCTCTTTAGGCTGACACCAAATAGATTGAAACCAGAACATTTTGAATGAACTGAAAAATAAGTAAGTGCTTTATTTTATTCATAGATCATCTCTTGCTCAATAGCGGCACGTAGTCTGGTGTGTTGGGAATGTCTGGACAATTCAGACATTCTAGGTCTATTGGTGGATTCAACAGCATATTGACAAAGACAATGTTTTAAGGGTATTTAACAATGCAATCAAACTGAATTCTGCATGCAAGGTGGGGGGGGGGGGGGGCAATGTATGGGTGGAGATACGAGGGGGTCGAGTCTGGGGTTTGGGCTGAATGACTGCCACTGGTCTTCAGATATGAACCGGCTCTAAGCACCAAGGCTTACGCGACACGAGATGAAATGATAAACGAGGCACATGGGACGAAACAGAGGAGTGAAGTCCAGAGGAGCCTTAATTATTTCCTCACCGAGCTTGGCGTTGAGAGCAGAACAAACCCTTGTCTTGTTCGACACAAGAAGTTTCTGTAGGCCCTACTCAGATGTCAGTGGAATTCCCCCATCTAATCAGGAAAACCCAGTGGTGCCGGGTGTGCAAACATCCAACCTGTAACCAGATCTGATCTTCAGGGCCTGCCTTTCCTTTCACACAGGCATGTGGGATTGGGAGACAAGCCGCTCGTGTTTCCACAATCTTCTAAATGAAATCTGTGATGGCAATAGCAAATAGGATGAAATCACAATATCCTTAATGGTTGCTTGAGACTGTTTGGAAGTGTAGCACTTTAAATAGCGCAGTTTCAAAGAACAATTAAGAAATTCTACTTAAAAAACGACTTTTAAGAAACAAAAACAGAATTACAGAATTATCCAGAGAAATGACCAACTGAGTGATTAGAAGAGTCCTAGAAAATCCTTAAGAACACAAAGTTGC
>JAPMUY010002775.1:107500-225000 GCA_026901105.3 Galaxias olidus
AAAAAAAAAAAAAAAACACAAACAAAACACAACTCTTTTTATAAACAAGTATTCCTTCAACCTCCTGGACTCCCTTGACCTTTAACCCTCATCTCCGTCCCCGACCAGGCTTTTATCGCAGTCATCAAGCCTAATTTGGGGGTTGTGTGTGTGGGGTACGGGGGTCCCCAGAGGAGAAGGCAGGCTTTAGTGGTTTCCCGGTCACTGACTTTCGGAATGCTCGACTTGACGAAATGGTTGAGCGGGAACCACTTCAGAGGCAGGCCAGGCGAGCTCACCCGGAGTTCAGGTATGGTGAGCAGTGCCACAAACTAATTAATGACAGAATGCTCTCTGTTCAAAAAAAGAAAACAAGAGACTACTCTTTTGAAGCTGAATTACGACTACAAATCAAGATAAACTTTTGTCCCAGGGCAATTCTGTTCCATTTAAAGTTTATCGACTTGTAAAATTAACACAAATTGAAATTTCTGTGAAAGTAAACAATGATGTGAATGCCATTTCATTTCACACTAGCTGTGTGGTGTAACCTCAAAACATAATCTGCCATACTCTCTACCAGTAAGACATTGGTTAAGCAGTATATTCCACGCTCTGATACTCAATACCACCAATAATGTTTCCTTAAAAAAGTTTTGAGTGCAATAAACGTGAGGAGGAATCCACGTGTCCCTGCGCTGCGGGCGGAAAAAATGTCACAGGATGGATGACATCATCTTGG
The DNA here is from genome assembly GCA_026901105.3 of Galaxias olidus. NCBI lineage: Eukaryota > Metazoa > Chordata > Actinopteri > Galaxiiformes > Galaxiidae > Galaxias > Galaxias olidus. Next base: position 108,222 of record JAPMUY010002775.1, read on the forward strand.
AGAGATTTAAATGAATACGCAAAGTTTCTGCAGAATCACACAGAGGATGTCTGGGCCTTTTCCCTACCTCACTGTCTAGGGGGGGTAAAAAGAGTCTGACGGATCAGGACTGAATGAGAAAGCCCTTTGAACCGTTGCTCTATAATTAGCGAACGAGCTACCTCAACGGCAGGTTGCCCAGACCTGCACAAATATGCCCGATAATGAAAGAGAAAGAAGAGACCTGGAGGTTGTTAATCTGGAGAGAAAATAATGTTTGTGATCCAAAGAAATGTTTTGGTGAACAATGTTCTCTTTTCCCCCATCCCTTTGTGTGTCACATGTAACAACTAAATAACATAAAATCTATATAACTGACATAAAATATCAATATAAAATGTAGTCTAAAGATTATTTGACGGTCTGTCATAACATCTCCCTTGCATCGATTTATCTGTGACCTCGCTTAGCACATCAAGCGAGGTCACTGATGGCTGCGCTGGGTCAAAGACAAAAGAGCTGCGAGCACGTGAGTAGGTTAGTGTCCTTTTTCAGAGCCGGGCTGCACTGTGTGAAACTCGTAACAGTTGTGATAAATGATGAAAATGTGCTGCCGTGCCTGTCACACTAAAAACACATTTGTTTTCCATGCCACCAAGACACAGAGAGAAGACATGAAAGGTCACTAAGCGTAAAAACCAAACACCAGCTCTCCCTGACCGTTCTCTCCCTCCAGCAACAAGTGAAAAGGAAAATAAAGAGTAAAAACAAACAAAAAATGAGAGAGACAGACAAGGGAGGGAACCAAACAGCTTACGTAAAAGAGATCGGATGGAGAGTGACGCAGCCAAAGGAGGGCTGCCGTGTGAGAGCCAGCAGAAAGCAGAGGCTCTCTGCACCAGGGAAAGGTTAGAGGGGCTCACCTCTCCGCTGTTGGCATACAGCATGAAGGTAGCTGGGGACGTAAAAGGCATCAAAAAATGGTGGCGCGTGAGGTGAGGGTGAGACCACAACAACAGACCCTGGCCAACCGTAAGGCTACAGAGGCGTAGCATTTGTTATAAAAATCCATTCATAATCCTCCACAAGCATTCACGGGCAGTTTGTTACACTCTGAGCTGTCAGTAGCCCCCGTTGGAATCTCACACATTATGTCTAGTGCAGGAAGTTATTGTGCTGGTGAGTTTGTAGGACATCCTGTTTTTAAAGTGGAAATGCACCACTTTATACACTCAATGTGTCTCAGGATACAGACAACAGAACAGTGATTGATTAGCCCCACTTGAATGACTATGTAGCATTTGTCATTCATTCTTCCGGGGGCGAAATATAAATAGCTATGAAGGAAGAATCTTATCTACAATCATGTTAGTGCTGTGTAAAGAAGCCGGTGTAACTAGTGGTAACCCGCCTGCGGACATACCGACATAAATCACACCTGACTGGTTAAAACAACGTTTTGCAGCACTGACACCTGAAAAGCCTTTCTGTTTAACTACAGGCTTACATTTGTCTCTTTTTCTAACCGAACCACTTTGAACTCCGTCAATATGTTCACAATTTAGGGACTTGCACAGTCGAAAACCATTGGCAGAGACATAGGCTAATGCCTCGAATGCAGCGGTTATGACATAAGACCCTTGCTATGCTGTGATCCGATATACAGCATTTCTTACCCTGCCCTGCGACCACTTAAATAGCATCTCTAAAATAGAGCACGGCTGTGAAGGCTGTTCTCCATGTAAAACATGATTCTTTAGTACAGAGCAATAAAAAGGAGATCCCTGTTTCAATTTCCTCTCGCAATATAAAAACCTAAAGTGCTTTTTATCCATGGGTTCAGTGATAAGAGCAAGTATATATCTCTATGAGATGATGGTAAAAGGGTGCTCTGCATGTGATTATGAATCTGAAAAGTGTATTGCCTGAGCAAAAGCAAACACCTCCCTGACGCCACATGTCTCTCTCCTGTCATAGATTGAATCTATGTCCGTCTGAAAGAGTCAACGGTAGAGTTGACAATTCACACCTATCCTCAAAATAATCATCCCTCTCATATTTTGTGGTGTGTGCCATTATGAGAGACAGAGAGTCTCACACCTTTTTCCACATTCACTTTGAACTTTCACACACACACACACACACACACACACACACACACACACACACACACACACACACACACACACACACACACACACACACACACACACACACACACACACACACACACACACACAGAGAGAGACAGACACACACACACAAACAAAGACAATTCAACTTAATTAAACTACATTTCCCAGCAATAAGTACATCATCCAAAAAGGCACCCCCTGGCAGGTATTCACTTACCCGTAACGAGCCGGGGATCTGGGAGAGGGAAAGGTGAGCTGGGAAAGGACTGGCTGTGTGTGTGTGTGTGTATGTGTCTGTGTGTGTGTGTGTGTGTGTGTGTGTGTTTATCTGTGTGTGTCTGTGTGTGCGTGTGTGTGTGTGTGTGTGTGTGTGTGTATGTGTGTGACTGTGTGTGTGTGACTGTATGTGTGACTGTGTGTGTATTGGTGTGTGTGTGTGAGTGTGTGTGTGAGTGTGTGTGCGGGTGTGTGTATCGGTATATGTTACAGATACGCTGCAATTTCCCCCATTCAGTTTTTACCACTGGTCTCGTATCTCTTGCGGTCTTCCGGAGCAGGAATGTGGCTGTCTGCCAGCCACGTGGTCCTGGCGATGGGCTGCCTCTCCTCTGCCGCCACTCAGAACCCCTTTACATCTCTCCCACACACACCCTTCCCCGCCCCAAAACTGCCAGTGTAACCCTAAACACCCTCCATGCCCATGGGAGTCCCGCCGGAGGATATTCTGTTCTATCAGAATGAAAAAGGGGCAAGTGTCTGGCCTGGTCCCAGCGGCTTGGCTCTCTCTCTCTCTGTCTGTCAGAGGCCAGACTGTATTGATGTAGTATGATAGGATAGCTGTCTAAACACAGAGGGTTTCAAGACACTGCTATGTAGGTGTCTTGTGTGTGTTACGTATGTGTGTGTGAGAGAGAGGGGGGAGGGAGAGAGGGGGAGGGAGAGAGTGAGAGAGAGAGAGAGAGAGAGAGAGAGAGAGAGAGAGAGAGAGAGAGAGAGAGAGAGAGAGACAGTGTGTATGTGTGTTTGTAGTTTAGAGACATAGAGGGTTAATGTAAAGAGGAAAGACCCTAGCGGGAAAGACTTCAATTAAGGTCGTCATACACCACCTATATATAGGCATCGCTTCAGGATTTCTTCTCAGACCCAAAGAAAGAGAAAAATCATCAAATTTGAATCATTGAACAGACAGATGTTTTCTTAACGCAGATGGACAGTTGGATGGAGAGGGCGAGCGGGAGGGTGGGCGGGGTTGGGGGATTGAAAGGAGAAGAGGAGGCTTGTCTCCCATTAAACCACATTGACCTAATTGTGTCGGCACCATAGCCAGCCTGAACAAATGCCCTAGTACAAATAGCCCCCTTTAGGGAATGGAGTGAGTGCACTGGTAGCATTAGACCACTACCACCAATAATACAACTAATTGAGTGGTAGTTGAATGGCCAGGGCATGATTTTTATGATAAGTAAGTAATCTAATTGTATTACCTTACCAATGGATATATATAACCGAGGACTGACTCAATCAAATATTGTAAAATGGCTGGTGCTGTTCATGGATGGTTATGGTTTGGACAGGTCACATCCACTTCATAACACGCTCTCCGAAAAATCTTTTTCCACAGAGGTAAACCTAGGCAACTCTGCCCAGGACACAGCAGGCTGACATAAGGACAACGACTAACTAACAGAGACCAACACAATTAAAGAAGCCAATATCTAATATAAGGCAGTAAAAGGCAAAAAGGACAGCGAACTGGCCACAATCGTAATTTAAATAGACATGTCCCTTCTATGTATTTCATTTCTGTGTTTGGGTGTGCTCCAATTTACACTGATTGTCATTCAGATTAGTGAGCCTTGTTGTTAGAGGGTGTCCCCCGAGAACATTAATATGAAAAGGACAAAATAAGAGCAATTAGGCTTTAACATTTTCCAGCATTCAAGGGGTAATCTGAGAATAATCTGAGGACGAACAGACAGAATAATAATTTTGATGATTACTTCATTGCGTTATTAGACAATGTAGCACTTTAAACTGGACTACGTTTCACATTGTAATAATTAAAACAGTTTTTTTTAAATAGTGTTAAACAATTCCAGTCCGGAGAAAACATTAATGTCTGCAAATGAGCATCTCACCCTGATAACCCTTTTAAAACCTGGATAAACAATTCACGTAGCATGAAATTAAACTCTCAAGATTGTAATGAAACGTGTTGACACATAGGAAGCCTGTTCTTTCAAGGGCCTTCTTCAGCCAAACAAACTCTGCCAATGGATCAAAACAGAGGTTCTTGCCCCTAGCCTGACCAAAGCAAACTAAGGGGTCTTAAATACCAAGCCATTCACAGACCACCATAGAAGGTACGCTAGAGAGACATGTGAGGACACGTTTGTGCCAAAGCTGCTGGGGTACTAGTATGGGGACAACATCTTAAGTTAGGGGGTGCACACAAGTGCTTCCTGGACTTTAGGAACACAAACCCCACATGCATGTTTCAGCATGTGAGGACGGGCATATACACAGAAACACACGCACACACACTCTGTCTTCAGCACCCCCTCAGCTCTCTCTCTCTCTCTCTCTCTCTCTCTCTCTCTCGCTCTCTCTTTCTCAAACACACGCACGCACGCACGCGCGCGCGCGCGCGCACACACACACACACACACACACACACACACACACACACACACACACACACACACACACACCAATCAAACATCACCCCTGAGTAACTCCAGGGGTCAGCGAGATTAAAAGAACCCAGCTATGACCACACGCTGTGCTAGTGTCAGGGTAAAAGTTGGTGACTCCCTTGCAGCATTGGAATGTTGATGAGTAAAAAAGCCATTTAAAAATAACGGATTATTTGGTTCCTATTTTGCCATGTCTAAAGCAGAGGTTCACCGATGCAATATTTTTGAATGAACATGAAATAGATTTGTTATTTTTATAATTTTCAAATAGGCCAAAATCAATATACATATAACAAACAAATACCATCTGCTGTTTTATACAGCAACCTGATAATTTAGCTTTTACCCGTCATGAGAATCGCCTAAGGATGAACTTTAAGACTGTTTTATTCATCACATTATCTATAGGTACACCTTTTCCACGAGCAGAAGTTGTTAAGCCACCTCAGCGTTTAACCAGAATATATAATTGATAATGATATTGATAAGCCCGCTTTTTGTACTCAGCAACAACATTTTGAACCGTAAACAGAAAGCAGGCTTTGACGGTTATCCGGAATATCAGTACTCTTCTTTATCTTTGACTAAGAAATAAATGTTAAACTAATGTTATTACAAGGTAACTGTCACAATGTTTTATGCATCTCATGACTTGGCAACATGCATCAGTGCCCTATTCGCAAATAACACGCCCCTTCGCGAATGGACTACTGCGCACGGAGAGCTCTCGGGATGGGATGAAAACATCGGCATGAGCTCCTAAATTTTGCCAGACCATATAAACGGAAAACACGTGCATGATAACACAATATTAACATATTGTAGACTTGTTTGTTGTCAGAATGGCTACACTACTCTTTGTAAAAGTTTCATATGAAAAAGCCTAGTAAAAGTGTGACTACTCCTCGACCCCTATGTTACAGTGATGATCATAACCAATGCTTCCCCGAAAGACCTGCCAAATTAATTTCCAAAAATAATGTTTAAATGGGAGTACTTACGCACTGCTTCTTGTTTGGGATCTAACCCTATAGTAATATTCTGGAGTTTGCCTATTTTATTCTGGATTCCACGGACCCGGTGGTTGGTAGACAGTATATCATTCTCCAGCTCCTGGAATATCGAACAGGCGTGCTTTGCCAGGTCCGAAAGCTGCCTCAAAGTCCGAGAAAGAGCCACATTGTTGATAGTGCATAGATCCTCGAAAATCAAACCTTCTTCATTTGGGATGGAATGCCTGCACAGAAACTGAGGTTCCACGATTCTTTTTGCAAATGGCATTTTGGCATGAACCTAATGATATATCCAAAATAAAAAAATAAAAACTAACCCAAGAAATAAAAAGTAAAAACAGTTTTCACCCCCTTAATCCAAATTTCTCAATTTCAGCTGTTGATCCCCCATCATTTCACTCTCTAACACTGGTAGGCAAGAGCATACGCTCGGTTAGAGAGAGCACTCTCCAGGATCCTCGTTGTTTCTCTGCTCAGCGGCAGCCCTGTGCGTATCATACGGTGGTATGTTTTTCAGTGCTGAAAAGTAGAGGTGGTTTTAAAAAAAAAAGGTTGGTAGGAAAGTCTGGGGTGGAGTCATTGTACCGGATCCGGACTCAAAAGCTGGAACACTCAACCTCTGCTGAAGCTGCATGCACTCAAGGCTAGAGAGAAGGGAGTTGCACTGATTCTGCAGTCAGTTCTGCACATTCTGCTATTGATTACAGCAATGACTACATGACACTGAAACATATGATAGGAAAAACAAATGTAATAAAAAAGCACAGCCTTAATGGCCAATAATGTTAAACTTTAAACTGTCCCTGACAGTTGTAGTTTCTCTTGTTTTTTTTGGATAGCTATTCTAAATAAAAATAAATTGAATCAAAAATATTCAGTCTAATGAGGATTAGGGTGCTACTATGTTCCAGCTCAGTAAGGCTGATTGTACTACTAAATCACTGAAATATAACAAATGCAGCCAACCGCAATGATTGCCATTCTTTAGAAGCGCTGGCACTTTTGAAGATTCCTGGGATTTTTCGTCATAGCCCTGGCTAGGTTCATCTGCGCTTTCTACCTCTGTATACAAGCCCCATAGCAGCCCAGACCAAACCCTCATTCACATTCGCTGAATGAGTGCTTAACTAAATCCCAGCTGACAGCGCTGGAATCGGCAGAGGTGACAGCTTAAGCCCTTCCTGTGGGGGCTAACCAATGTCCACAGCAGAAGTGCAACCATGGCAAAGCCCGACGGGAGACAATGGAGAGGCGCGAGAGATGGCGCATGTCGTCATCTTTGAGTAATGGCGTTTAAGAACAAAGGGCAAACTTGACCAGACAAAAGCTGGTAATCTTTGACCTTTAACTTTTAGCCTGTGTGGTGATACGATTTATTGGCAGGGGACGGCACGCGCTCAGAGCACCCTAGCTGCATTGTCCCTGTCCCAAAGCTACACTCTATGTGAATCAGTGGGCCTTCAATGCAAAAGATTGTCGGGGCCATATTGGCCAACTGAAGTTGAAAAACTAAACTGATGGTAATGATCATGACCAATTTGATTTTAAATGTAGTTAGAGGAGAATGATGATGCCTTATGAGAGGGACAGTGGTCAGAGCTATCTCGAGCATCACATGGACACAATGGGAAAGTACAGAGACCATGTCTCATCTAGATCTGATCTGAACATTTAGTTTGAATGCAAATATTCAGACAAAGAAACGCATTCCATTTCTATTGTCACCAACTCCCTGGATAATTTAGTTTGTAAAAACCCACGTCTCAGACTCTCAAGGTAGACTAAGGAAATAATAACTCAGTAATCACATGGCAGTTGTCAACTCCGTATAGAACGGCAACATGGCAATTATATCAAAAGCAAGCAGCATATATATATTTAGCTGCAGGGACACATGGCTGGCCTGTACAGCTGCTGCAATGCTATGCAAACCAAACCAGAAGTAAGTGGTATTTATAGTTCAATTAGGTTCAGTCGCTGTCTCCAGGGGCGTCTGAGGTGGTGAGTGTGTATGAATCCCCATTGGATCTCATACTATAGTTACTACCTGGGCGGTATGGGTCTCTGGGAGTGGAATTGATAAAAGGTAACAGTGAGTACAGGTATTCACGTGCATGCTGTGCCAAGGTTATGGGAGAGTGCAAGTGAGTGTGAAGGTGTGTGTGTGTGTGTGTGTGTGTGTGTGTGTGTGTATGTGTGTGTTTTGTGTTGCGTGTGTGCTGTCTGTCGAAATCTCCTTTCTGTCTCCTTGACTGAACTTCCTCATTCATCTCCTTCACTCATCCAGTCAGTGGTGGTGGGATCAACATTTCAGACGGACTTTGTAATTAAACACTACCTGGGGCTTAACGGTTTGTCTACCATTTAAGACTAGGTTGAGAATGAGTTGACATTTTTCGGGGGGAGGATACTGTCGAAAAGTTTTTTTTGTGTGTGCCGAAACGTGTGTATTGCAGGCCAATCTTACTTTGGCCCTCTGAAAATACAAGTTTATATTCGACATCACAGCATTATCCTCCATTCTACACCGACCTTTACGTGAGCTTTATATCCTGTGAGATAAAGTAAAACATCCTACTCTGCATCTTTTTTATAGAGGCATTAGAGTCTGTGGTTTGTGAATAAGGAAGACGTATTTAGCACCTCCAATTTCAGAGGTCCCAAAATGCAACCCTAGAGTGTCCGAAGTGCCTGAGCGGAAGCCAAGCGGTGGGGGAGCGAGAGAGGGGAGCGAGGGGGGGTATTTTTGGCCACCGCTGAATGAGGGTCGGGGAATGCTGCCATTGCTGGTGCTCTCCTACACCCATGGCTTGTTGTTGTGTCTCCGTCAGGAAGAAGCACAGCTGCCCTGTGCTGTCACTGAGTCAAGGAGGGGTTAGGACGGTGACTCCTGCCACGTCTGAAGCCAAGCAGGTCATTACCAGTATGACAGGTAGGCACAGGATTCTTAATTCATATTTGTGGAATGGACGCCGTTCTATGCAGAGGTACAAATGTGTAAGCAAGGGGAATACTCACATTTTGCTTTATGTTGCCCTCAGTATAACCTCCACGCAGTGTTTTTGCCTGGCAGACATAGAAGCTTTGGAGTGTTAGATCTGATTAAACCGCTGGGGGTACACAGGAGTTGTCTCCGGTTGCTTCCGTAAGAAGTTCTGCTGAGGCTCCCAGATACAGGTTGAACTGTGACTGAACCCAACAAGAATTCTGTTTACTGATTGGCTTCCCATTACCCAAAAAAAAAAAGAAGAGCAAACACGATCAACCATGTGATCTTGAATCCATCTGCATTAAAACTGTGTGTGTGTATGTGAGAGAGAGAGTGAGTGAGTGAGTGAGTGAGTGAGTGAGTCAGTGAGTGAGTGTGTGTGTGTGTGTGTGTGTGTGTGTGTGTGTTTGAGGGTTGATTGGAGGTTAATGTTATTAGCCCGGTCTACACTGTGAATATAAATCGTACGGATATTCTTTGTGTGGATGTAAGGCGGGCGGTTAGGAGTTTGAATAAGGTGAAGTAGCTCATGACGCAGGTGCATGACGTCACTCTTTGATCTTGGATATTAGAAATGCTAATTGATGCTTTTAAAAGAAACCATTAATCATTAACAATTTTTCCATCATCATCTTGAAAATCGTTGTGGACAATATTTTTTTATTGCAGTATATATATATAACAATAAGTGTGATTGAAAGAGATTTTAACGGAGTAAAAGTTGTTCTCCCCTGCTGTACTCCTTACCTGCTGTAAGGTTTTGCAGGTTTTTCATTATATCAAATATAAACACTCACAAAAAGGATAAAAATAGATCAACTTTATTGATAGATTAGTTGGGTAATTTTTCTCAGCCCTGTTCCTGTACATAAAAGAGGGAAAATTCTTAAATCAAAAAAATAAACCCTTAATCGCATTTTGGCAAACACACCAGCAAGCATGCATCACTAAATACAATCATATTATACATCCACCACATTCAATCTTATTGTATTCTTCTCATACATGACAAAAGGATGTATCAAAAATATGGTAAAAAGCAAGCTAGACTAGCACCATGAGTTTGCATAGGTGGAAGACACGTGAGCATACAGACATTGCTTCTTTTTCAAATCTATCTTTTGCAAACATCATAGCATTCTGTGCTCTTTTTGTTTTACACAAGAGATTAATGTAACCACGATTCAATATAAAAGTTTATCACATCATTGAAATTATATTGATTGTGGTGTAAAGTTGGGGAAATATTTTAAGTTGTGAGGAAACACAACAAACAGATATTGAAAAAATTAGACAATGGTCAGTTGCAAAATATAGTTCAAGTCTGGCATAACAGCTTTTTAGGAGGACAATACTGTGTTGTTGCTGGGATAAATATTAAGAACAATGTTATTAGAAAAAATCTTTTTTAGAAATAAGTAAATTATTCTCTCTCCTTTTCATGGTCACCAATGTGCCAGTGCTACAGTTTGGCATCAACAACAGTTACTACAACTTGAGGTGACGCTTCAGTCAATCATTATTTTATCAGTACGCATGCCGAAAATACAAAAGAATAATCTGAATTTACCCTCCATTTGACTTGCATTTGAACTGACTTGACTGAATGGACCAAATATGACAGACCTCACCGAACTTACCACAGAAAAACATTTTATGCAAACCTGTGCATCATTTTTAAGTGCAGCTGAAATATAACATTCGACTGCATTCAATTACAATCACTTGCTTTTTATAATGATGTGCTGCGCACACATTCTAGAACACTTGCGTGCGGTTCCACAAACAAACAAACAAACATTTATGCACAGGAAAATAAGAGAAGACACCTTGTTTGCACGCAGTTTGTTAACATGGTTCCTTCTTGTTTATCCAAGGGAAGTGTTAATTTGTGTCCAGACAGAGTACAGGAGAGGCATCCCCATCGCTTAACCAATTTACAAACTTACAAATTACAACTCATAAAACAGAAGAAATATTTTAAATAAAACGTCACACTTAATGGTAAAATAACTTGCACCTGTATACCCAATAATTCATATTAAATGCCTGTATAGACGCAAAGAGTAAAACTGAAAAGACTGAAAACATCACTTTCCAAGTTTAGGATCAAGTAGATTTGTGCACCTGCATTTCAGATTGAAGAACAAAAACACAACATAATAATCACTTAAGACGTCCCTTTCCTCTCCAGGTCTCACCCCTCGTGTGTGTTCCGTATACGGAACATCCAAACCCCAAAGCGGCAGGTCAACAGACCATGAGAAAACATCCGAGCATTACAGACGACGTGTCAGTTTAGTTAAGTGATGATATGGGGGGTGAGAGGAGAAACACGACTTGGTACTTGGAGCCTGTTGGCCGGTCAGGCAGAAGCCAGGGGGCGGAGGACCTCCAGCTGAGACTCCAAGGTGATCCTCTCCTGGTGCACCTCCTGCAGCGGAGGCAAACAGAAGAAGAAAATGCCATGACTACTCTGCTTGAAACAGGTAAAAATGTTGTTCCTGTAGGGACTCACTTCCATTAATTAAAATAATAATATACAGAAAGATAAAGAAAAAAAAGCATTCGCATCATAAAACATAACATTCCCTTAAACAACTGTATTAGGAGATATATGTTCCCAACATCTTATTTTCTTTTCCATTTTGTATGTCCTCCCACCCCCTCCCCCAAGCTCCCCCTCCAACAACCATCACCGTCCAGTTGGTTGGCTGCTCTATTTGGAAGAAGACAGTTGTGAATGCCAAAGGCATCCTGGCATTTTGAGAGGGTATGGCATCTAAAAATAGGCAGCTATTGCCATTTTTCAATTCCCATTCTATCCAGCTAGTGGATGGTGCGAGGGACCAGTTTAATTAGAGCATGTAAACAATGACCTATTCCATCGAGAACAAACCGAAACATACGGACGGAGAAGTGAAACAGACGTCAAGCCTTAGCAACTCGAGAAGACAAATTATTCATGGAGACTTGTGTGTGTGTGTGTATGTGTGTGTGTGAGTGTGTGAGACGTGTGGCTTTAAGAGTGTGTGTTCCTTTCAAGGATCTGCTGTCTGTACTGGGTCTCCTCGGCAGTCTGGTGTCGCTAAAAGAAGACCGGGACCCAGGAGGGAATGGGAAGCATGCAGCATATGCTCCTGAACGATGAATGTGTGTGTGTGTGTGTGTGTGTGTGTGTGTGTGTGTGTGTGTGTGTGTGTGTGTGTGTGTGTGTGTGTGTGTGTGTGTGTCACTGGGAGATTCCCAATCCAAACAACCAGAGACCCCTGCATCAGGGGAGATCTCCAAGAGATTGGGGGAGAAAATTGAGAGGAAGGGGTTGGAGCTGGAGAAGGAGGGGGACCAATTATATTCAACGTGCTGCTCTTAAAGATAACATAACTAGGAGTCTCTGCTCTTGCTCACGATAACATCTTAGGGGTTGCTGCATTTCAATTTCAACTCTCATTTTTAGCTCTTGAAACAGAAAAGACAAATGTGGAAAGGGGAAGGGGGGGAAAGTGGGAAAAAGGAGAACATTTGTTGTCGCACTTGGTCGATAACAGGTAGAATCCCCACATAGAACCTCTGTTGACACGCCATAAAGAGCGTTTGTGAGTGGTAGCAGCGCCAGAAGGCACACCAGCCTGCTCCTCGTGGCAGATCACCAGGGGAAAAGGGAGCATGGCAACACGCTCCCAGCCACTGTCTTCCTGGAACTAACCTACTGAAATGTGCTGTTTGTCCCCTGAGGTGAGTCAAAAAAGCTATTCCACAATATTCACTCATGCCATTTATGCACTTTCATATAGACATTTAGATATAGATTAAACACATAGGTGAAATAACCAGTATCTTTTAGGAGTGTGATGCTTTAAAAACTATGAAAAGTGAGTGGGTGTCTGTTTTGCTACGTTCCTTGTCCTAATATGGTGTTTTGTATCTAGTGGGTCACGTATGTCATGCGTGTCCTTCCATTGTGTCCTGTGAAGGGGGCCATGGCGGCCTTGCTTTCACCAAAGCCTATGGGGATGGGAGGGGGAGGGGAGGTGACGTGAACGACAGAATAGCCATCAGGGGAGCCACTAATGCAGTCCACTCTAGTCCATTACTCACGAATATGCACACACACACACACACACACACACACACACACACACACACACACACACACACACACACACACACACACACACACACACACACAGAGAGACACACACACACGGACACATACACACACACACACACACACACTCATTCACTCACACTTACACACACATACACACTCACACTACATATACCCCTAAGGCAAAACAATGTATTGCACAAATTACTGGCTTCATCCTGAATGTTGCTTTCAATTGATGTAATTTGGTAGAGCAGAAAGAGAGTGGAAAGGGACATACAGACAAAACTAAAAAGGTGGAGCGTGAGGAGACAGCGAGAAAGGGAAAAGAGGAGAAATAGAGAGAGAGGAGAAAAGGAGAAACAGACAGACAGAAAGAGAGAGCGAGAGAGAGAGAGAGAGAGTGGGAGTTTGTGTGAGGTCTGACCTTGAGCTGTTGTTGCAGCTCACTATTGAGGCGTGTCAGCACGGCGTTGGTCTCCTTGTTCTTGCGGATGGCCATCTGGATCTCTCTCTTCTGTCTGGACAGCAGTCTGGAGCAAAGGGAGAGAGACAGCAGGCGTGGGCTACAGAGCGTGTGTGTGTGTGTTTACTCAACTTGTTCTTTCCACTTCGATGACTCAACCCATTCCAGTCCACCTCAACAGTATCTACCAGCCCTACCTAGAGCGTTCTGGAGAACTGTGGCAAAAGATCCTCTGCAGTTAAACTCTTTGTAAAAGTCTGAAAACGTTATTTTTACCTAGAGTGAGTTTGACCACATGTCTTTAGTATGTTTGACTACCTTTTAGATGTTTCCAACCTGTGACATAAGATACAAAAAGTGCTCCTCAAAGGGTTTTTAAATAATATTTCATCGTTCAAATATTTTTAGGAGTGCATGAGCCAATCCTCTTCATTTCATTAAAGTGTGTTTTCGAAAATCCTTACAAAACAGATTTTCAAAATGCATTAACCATGGCCAGCGACTGACTGATATGAGAGCAGCTATGAGTAGTCATGACGATGCCTTCTCGGATCACGGCCTCTAAGACCCAGCCAGGCTCCCCATCAGTCAGCAGAAGCCGTGGCTCCCTGTCACCCCTGTTATCTATGCTGCTCTTCCACTGGCCACGCCTCGCCTCGACCCCTCCCTCAGTGAGCGGATTGGGCCCCCCATCAGCCAACCAGGCGGCCCGGCGGCGCGGGCCACATGTGCTGGAGCCATCACGGTGTGTCAATGTTTACACACCGCGCAATCGGGCCAAGCTATCAGATAGGGTTTCCCTGTGCCTCCCCGCCTGTAAGTTCAGGGGGTTAACTATTCACATTAAAGACCTCTCGCAGATCAATCAAGTCCACGGTGTGTGGCTCTGCTGTCTGCCTCGCAGTGAGCACCACTTCACAAAGGAACAAACCGGAGAGAGCAGAAAAAGGATAATTTAAGAATAATTATGAAAAGATTCATATTTTTGGGACTGACTTTTGAGCAGGCTTGGCGGTGAGAGGAGCAAATGGAGCTGTGGGTGGGGGTGTGGCCTCAAGGCTCTGGCTTTCCGGGCGAAGCTTCCGGCGGATTGGCTTCTGCGGAGCCTGGCTCTGCGATGCTCCACCCACCTCCTAAAAGATGTGAAGAACAACACCCTTACAGCAAAACACACACTGGCTTGTATTGAACTAACACACACACACACACACACACACACACACACACACACACACACACACAGACACACACACACACACACACACACACACACACACACACACACACACACACACACACACACACACACACACACACACACACACACACACACTCATTAACAAGACACACAACCGCTTGATTAGAGGGATCCTCAGCCAGCCTGGGGGCCCCTCAGAGGAGGAGGGGAGGAGGAGGAGGAGGAGGAGGGGGAGGAGGAGGAGGGGTGTCTCACCTGTTTGGGAGTGTTGGCGCTGAAGTCCTCTGTGCTCGGGCCGGCTCTGCGAAGGGGACTGGGCTCCTCAGGCTTAACACTGGCCTCCTCCTGCAAGAGGAAACACACTGGGGTCAGACAAACATCAATAACCAAGATGAACGAGCCAGGCTACCGCTGTCACCAGGCCGTCCTGTGAAACAAGAGACTAGCATCAAGATGACGTGACCCCGTGACCTTCCAGAACCAACCTTAAAAACACACATTTGTAAAAAAAAAGAAAAAAAAAGAAAGAAAGAAAGAAAAAAAGAAGGAAGCCAGGCTTGTTAAGTGTGTTCACTTTCTCTTTAAAACGTTTTCTTGATTTAAAAATGCCATTTGGGTGACATTAGGGGGGTAAAGTGTGAGAGTGGCCCAGCGTCCAGAGATTAGGGTTTAGGGTTTAGGGTGATACACCTCCAGAGGTGGCAGAATGAAATGTGCAAAAGGGCGTTGCCATGGATAAATCACAATCCTCCCTAAAGAGAGAACTTGATGTAGTGTTCTGCTGCCGACGCCTCACCGCCTCCTCAGGGGCGGTTAAGCCATGATGGATTAACCGGCTTTTTATCGCATCTCTTTGCTGCATTCCATCTATTATTCCTATATAAGACAGTTTATTAACACCTGCTTTTGAGCGTCATGGGAGAGCTAATAATCAGGCTAACATGGGTGCAGTGACTTTAGTGTTCTGTTGCTATGTACTGCTAAAAAGGAGTTTTTTAACTTCATCTGACAACTTGGCTTCTTTATTGGCAAATGGAGGAGGATTCTAAGTTTGAATCCGTGGTTCAAAGTTAACAGTCAAAAGATCACACAAAATCCCAACAAATCTAAATAAGCAGTGCAGTGACCATCCCTCCCACCATGACTTAAACTTGGAATAAGAGTGACAATGATCCACCATAATTAATCTTACAACGCCGACCACTTTGCATATTTACTGCATTACGGTATTCCTCGTGTATTAACGGTGTGTTTAAACGGAACTTGATACATTCATCTTTTAGGCCTTGGCTGTGTCCTACCACTGCGGCAGTGTGGTAGTTCGCCATCTCGCTGATGGCTTAAACAGGCCCATGGTGGCGTTGTAAATTGGTCTCCTCCAGAAACATAAAAATCTAATTTGCTGAGCCGTGCAGAGGCCCACTGGCAGGACAGTTACCACAAACACATGGCTCTGGAAGTCACTGCTGGGTTCCATGAAATACGACCAGAGCCTTGCAACGTGTGAAAGGTGGCAGTTACCGCACGCACACACACACACACACACACACACACACACACACACACACACACACACACACACACACACACACACACACACACACACACACACACACACGCAATAAACCACATCACCCTCTCCCTGTACAATATGTGGCTTCATTTACAAGTCATGGCTGTTTCTGTACAGCGAACACCAGAGGAGCTAGCGTTGCTTCAATCACTAGCCTCTTAAACATGGCCACAACTATATATATATCAAAAATATATGTTCGTATTTAAGAAGTCAATTGGGATGAAAATATACTTGTTTGACTGATTGATTTGCGTTTCTTCCTTCAGTCACATTGAATAAAAGCTACATGTAAACGACTAGATAAATGTAATGTAACTGAGTAAGAGTCCTCTTCACCTTCTCCGATTAGGTTTTCTAAATGTAATCGAGTTTGTTCATTATAACAGCGAGTGACCAGAGAACGAACTGCTGCAAATGTCAACACACACTTCAGGCGCCATTAACAGCACCCCCTGCTGGCTGCGGTGAGACGATGCATTGAGCGGTGCCATTGTGTCTACAGTTCCATACAGTAAGAGTATTCCCTATTGCCTGTCTATCCTCTCTGGTTCCCTGTGGACTTAAAGAAGTACCGACGTATGTCGCTTTTCTCAGGCTCTCTCCCTCCTCCGCGTGCTCTGTCTGAGTGGAAAATCCAGGTTGCGGTGGGGCTGTCTGGATGGCTGCTGTAGCTGGCTGAGGTTTGGCACGGCGCTCAACTCCCCGGTGCTGTGTGAGAGATGATGGGGTGTCGGGGTCGTGACTGCAGCAGCAGCAGCAACTCCCTGTTGGCTGTCTGCCTGGAGCATAGTTTGACTGACTGGCTGACTGACTGGCTGACTGACTGACTGACTGTCTGTCTCCCTGTCCGCACCACTCACTCACTCACTCACTCACTCACTCACTCACTCACTCACTCACTCACTCACTCATTCACTCACTCACTCACTCACTCACTCACTCACTCACTCACTCACTGTTAGGAAGTTTTACAGAGAAGGCTAATAATAAACCGGTTTGCGTCTGATTAAAATGTTTCCACTCTAGAGACATTTTTAAATGCTGGCTTTTTCTTTTAACAAACAAGGAAAACTACAGTATCAGTGTTTGTGTAGCAGCAGCAGCAGGACATCTTTTCATTCATCACCACAGTCGATGAAAGGGTGTCATGTTTCATATTGGCTCTGGCAGTGACAGATTCCTGGCTGAGTAAACCAGACTGCAGATCTGTAGGCACTCTGATCGCTTCCTTCACCAGTAGACTCTAACATTAGCTCGGAGGAGTGAGTACGGTATCTGTGCTTACGGCTGCATGCTACCAGGCCTCAATGTGTCTGTGTGTGTGCGTGAGTGAGTGTCTGTTTGTGTGTGTGTGTGTTTGTGCGAGTGTGTGTATTTGTGCGAATATGTGTGTACGTGTGTGTGTGTGTAAGACTGTAAATTGTGTGAAACTCTGTGTGTGGGACTGTCCTTGCACTAGTGCCAGCTTGTGTTAGTAGGTCAGACAGAAGTCCATGAATTTACTCCACCGTGGGATCAGCCAATCTGGCTAACATTCACTGAGCGAGAGCTCTACCTCTCCCGAGGGACAAGCTTTAGAAAGCGATGATACTATACAGGGAGCGTTGGCGAAAGAAGAGTGGAAGATGAAATTAGACTGTGACACGTGAGATGGAGAGAGTGAATGAACGGCAGACTGTTGACAGAAGTATGAGGTAAAATGAGAACGTATTCTAAACTAAAATCCCTTCAGGATTTTTGGCCTAACACTCTCAGAGGAGTGGCGGGAGCCAGCAACAATCTAAGAGAGGTGGAGGGAGGGATCAAAGGGAAATTACATTAAAATAGCGGTCACACTTTGACCTTAAAATAACCAAGAAACATAATGGGTTTCCAAAGCCCAAAGGAGCTGATGAGTCAGTGAGATTGGAAAACGTTAAGTCTACTAATTACCCATAACTCAGAGAACAGACTTCCTCTTTCAGCCATGACCCGAGTGACACACACACACACACACACACACACACACACACACACACACACACACACACACACACACACACACACACACACACACACACACACACACACACACACACACACAACCACCATGACTTTGAATCATTGTCTACTTTCTGGCCTACATGACTCTGTAATCTGTTGTGATAACTGTTGTGCCTTTCAATCAGCCCTGACCCCTGACCTCACGAAGAACCCCTTGATATTAGCATCATCAACATGGCTGTCTGGGAAAAGGGAATTACCTACAGAAACCAAGAAGTACAATGGCAATACAGACCATTATGTGAGTGCTGTTCTGCTATGCTATACTGAATGTTAAAAAAGTAATAATAATAATAATTCTAATTAAAATAGAATAATACATCAAAAATACATAACAATTATAACAAAAAATAAGAATTATTTATAAATTATATTTTATATAATGTTTAACACTGGGGATTGGATTGGTGTTTAGGAAACATTGATGAAACTAAAATAAGTTCTTACTCGCTGATTAATTAAAAGTGATGACAACAGCAACCAACCCGCCAGGGCACTTTATGTAATCTACAACCTACATTCAGTAGAACGGGGATAGGGCCAGTCACAGCTGAGGAGAGGGATAATTCAGCGGGCACAGTGTTTCTCAAGTCTATGTGTTTTGGTCCCATGCTTCCCATGTTATATCCAGCACTCAGGAACCCACTAGAGTCAACAGACTCATCTCCAAAGCTTCATGAAGACATCAGGAGAACAAGACATCCATGAACACGTGTGCCTACATTCAGACATCTTTGAATGCATGCCGTGAAAGCTCAGTGTTGTGCCTCGGCACGGGATTACAAACAAAGTTATAATGGGGGGTATCCAATTCAAGAACAGAATTTCACGTAGCTGGAAGCTGAAACACTGTGCGTGCAGGAGGGAGAGGGAGGGGAAGAGGGAGGGGGAAAGGGAGAGGGAGAGGGAGGGGAAGAAAAAGGGGAGAGACAGAGGGGGGGAGGGATAAACCAGGATAAAGAGCCCCCTTTATAGGTGGTAAAATGACTCTGGATGATTGAGAGGTTCAATCTGGATGATGGATGTTGGCGAAGCCGAAAAAGAGATATCACTGCTGCAAGACAGGAGCGACTCATAAAGGAGAATATATGTTCCCAGTGGGCAAATAGAAGCCACGAGGGCCAAAAGGGTTGAACTCATGAAATATTGATTCTATCAAAGTTCTCACAGTTATATATCCTGGCTTGAACTTTTCTGAAATGAGATATACAGTGGTTTACTGTTTCACTAGTGCAAGATGATGTATTTGGATAACAAAACTCTGAAATGTGTTAGCATGTGGTTCATTGTAAGGGTTGGCCGCATTAGCTCACCCTGTATTCTCAAACAGTAATCAGTAATCGAATACGACCCCAAACAGGTTGAGCAGCGTCCTCTGAAATCATGTAGCAACTTGCTGACAGGACAAGCATGGCGTTAAATCAACCATCGCAAACAACCATAGTTTGGTGTGTAGGCTCAGGATGTGGATGAATGTGGAGTATAGGAGAGCGAGGCTTGTATGGACAAAAGAAAAAACTGAACATGCAAACTGAAAAAGAAAAGTAAAATGTCAAAATAAATAGTTTTCATTACAGAGACAAGCCAAAGGGAAGGGCTTAGAGAGAGAGAGAGAGAGAGAGAGAGAGAGAGTCGGGCGAAAGGCTGAAAGAAACACCATGTCCACTTTAGTGATCCATAAATAAAAGCTTGATAGATTGGCTGGCATGCAAAGCACCAGCAGCATGGAAGAACAGCAGACTATGATGTACACCGCTGTCAAACAACCCCTCCGCACCCCCCATCCCCAGCTCATTTCTGGCCCGGAATAGCGACTCATATATTTGACCAGCACGTCGAAACACCAGCATGACAAATTCATGGTCTTGCACCTGAGCTGGCAAATGCAAAAATGAAAAACACTGGGACAAAGAGTTTTGACTTTGTTCGAAGGTCCCTAGTTGAGATATGTATGGATGGAGTCGGACTGCATGCTATGTGCATTCATTAATGGTCAGCAAAGTAAAAAAAATATTTTATGAAATACAGTCAAATTCTGGGCCACTTATCCAGGACTGTGTCCACAATGTACTTGCCTCCTCCCTGAAGTGACTGAAGTCAGCAAAGTTCGGCTGCTTCACTTTCTTCTGGGGAGTTTTTTCTGCAACATTAACGAACGAGGGAACCTGAAAGAAAACAAAGAAAACATGTATGAATAGATTTATTTAGTTTATAACCGCAAGTATAGGTTTACAATAGGTTTACAATGAGTTGTTCCTGCTTCTTGTTACAGTGCTAAACTCGAAATAAAGAAAGAAACAATATGCTGGAAATAATGAAAGAGAGCGAGCGAGCGAGCGAGCGAGCGAGCGAGCGAGAGAGAGAGAGAGAGAGAGAGAGAGAGAGAGAGAACAGAATAGAACAAACATAAGTGGAGTTGAGTCTACCTGTGAGGTTGACGGTCTCGGGGGAAGGGCAGGTGGAATCGGCAGCCATCCACTCTTCACTCCTGCTCCAAGAAACAAGAAAACCATTCACTCTCTCAGAGCCAGTCTACAGTGGATACAACTATCTCCCCGCAAAAACGCCACCCCATTGTACATTCATAACTCACCTTACACTTTCGAAAGACAATTTCTCTGGCATATATTTTCATATATATTTTTCACAAGCTCAATCTAAGCATATACAAATGTGTATCTTTTGCATTTGTCTACTTTGACAAACAACATGAACTGCAAACAACGGAAACTGCAAACAACTAAAACTGTAAACAACAGAAACTGCCCCTATCTCCAGTTCTCCCTTTGTAATACCAAGAAATATCATGAACAAAACATAAGCACTCAGTTGCAAAGCATATATCATGTTCTCAACACTAAAGATAGAAGAAAACATTCTCTTTGAACAGGGTACTAGCTTTGTTCCATGTACTTATTTCTCAGAAGAAGAAGATGAAGAAGAAGAAGAAGAAGAAGAAGGCATCCCACGTTTGAAGGGAATGTAGTTTTAGCTGATCTTAGACCAGGTGGTGTGGCTGCCTTACCCTGGGCCCCTTGCTGAAGGAGCTTGTTGAGGTCCAGAGAAGAGGCTCTGGAGTGGCTTTTCTGGGGTCGAGGTGGAGGGGTCGGGGGCTCCTCCGACTTCTTCATGGCTTCATCGATAGAGGTGCTGGAGTAAGACCTGGAGGTCACATAAGGACACAAACACAAATGGAAAACATGTGGTTCCATAGAGTCCCTAACGCCGCTACGGTTTCAACTATTTAGATTCAACTATGGATATATTTGCAGTGCACTAGAGGTCAGCTAACGTGCTCAAGCATCTGACAGGAAGGAGCCACGGTTCAGTCGGTTTTACCTTGGCCTTGTTTTGGATTTCATATGAGGGTCCAGCTCGTGGGGAGGCTCTGTGACGAATCATAAACTTAATGAACAAAAGGTAGAACATCATAATACTGCTGGCCTCATCTGAGTTATGGGGAAATGAGAAACAGCTACTTCCTTACAAAACCAAATATTCAATGCAATGGGGCCTGTATGGAATGTGGGGCTATGAAATAATATAATATACAAACTTTGTACAACAGAATAGCACATTATTTACTCCACAAATTAAAAAAGAAATCAAATGTAATCGTTGGTCTGTGGGATATAAAATATATCTGCGCTGTGGTAAACCTAAGTCTAACAGCCGTAAGACAATATGGGGATATGCAACACTGTCATGTGTCATGTGTATGTGTGTGTGTATGTGTGTATGTGACAGCAGTTTCAGTATCACCTGGCCTCCCTCGGAATGTGCCAACTTGTAGAGCGAGTTTCACTTCAGTGGTTGACTCTTTGCTTGTTTCTGTAACTTTCATGGGACTAAATGCTGTAGACACATTAATATGGGTATAAAATAAATTACTTTACTGTTTCTTCCCTTATACACAACCCCAACTCATTCAATATTCTGGTATTAGTCCCTTTAAGAAAAAACAACCATGTAATATTTTGATTCGGACTGGAGATTTATTGTCAAATTATAGTTTTTTTTATTGATTTATCGATTGATGAGAGAAAGGATTCTTGATCTGTCTGTCTTTGGATTGCACTGATGGAGCACTGTAGTTGATCGTTTAGCCACAGGAGCTCCTGTTACCTTGGTTGTGGGGATCCTCTTTTAAACCCTGCTTTGATGTGGTCATGCCCGGTCGGGGCGGATGAATCTCCAGCGTACCCGTATCCTACAATGGAGACAGGAAAGGCTGAAGAACATTTATTCATAGAGATGGTAATAAAAACATATATTTGTCTTTTATATTACATGGTGGTTCACTGTTAGTTAAAAATAATTGTTAAACAAAGTAGCGAAGCTCGCTTGCCCCCTCTACCTGCACTTCAGAGAAACATCCACTAAAACTAGACTATCAGGTAGACAACGGCCTGTATTGGGGATTCAGTTTACCAGGTGAAGGGGCCTGGATTCAGTATCTTCGAAGACGATGAGTGGTTCTGTGCTCTGTGAAAACATAATTTAAAGAATATTGAGGAGGAAACCAGATACTACCCATCCAATTTGAAAATCACACAAAGGGAATGATAAAAATATGAAATTCATACCAAATTATGCGTTAATTCAAACAATAAAACGCAGAAGTGATGGATTAATTGTAATATGTTTATTGATCCATTAAACAAAGAACATTGATACAGTGCCTTAATCTACCTTACCAACAGCAGCAGCAATCCAGACTACAAACCCCAAAGATAAACTGAGAGATTCCCAGTGAGGATGAAGCCACAATATCCCTCACCTCAGGAGTATCTGGTATGTCCTCCTCTCCCTCCTCCATGTATCCTGGCCTAAGGGTCGGGGGCAACGACTCAGGAAGAGGGTAGCCATTCTTTCGCGCTACAATCAAATGAAAGGCGGTGCAAAACTCAGCAAACGTAAGAGCTCCGTCTCGGTCCACATCACTCAGTTCCCTTTGAAAGAAAAACAGAATCACATTGATTAGGTGAGAGCAATTCACCTAATAATGAAACACTTATAAACACCCAGTAGTGTGGAAAAACTAAAACAACAAAGCAGTCTACAAACCCTTGCGTTCATATTACCACGTTCTTAAGGTAAACAAAATTCATAAAGACAAACACATCGTATTTCAACTCTCTCTCTCTCTCTCTCTCTCTCTCTCTCTCTCTCTCTCTCTCTCTCTCACAGACTAGAGTCCTCCATGTGCACGCTGGTGTGCCTGCAGTATGTATGACCCCTGGACAAAAGGCAGGACGGAACTCACCAAATATGGGAGAGTTCTGGTATCGGAAGCTTCGATTTTGTGAAGAAGTTCTTGGCAATGGTTCCTAGAAAATAGGTAATCATTATAGATCAATAAACAAGCGGTGTTCATGATTACAACTTGCTCACACAATGACAAAAGGTTTCTACATTCAAATTCATGGTATTTGAAAATGCTTTTTTTTCTTGTCAGAATAAACACTTAAATATATTATTAGTACATGGAGTGCAGATTTACCCTGTAGGTAACAGCATAGTAGAAGTAGAAATAGCACTCCCCCAATCCGTTTTTTTAAAACCTCTAGTTGACCTCATACAAAACCTCATAAAAACATGTAGACCTCATAATAAAGAAAATGGCTTTGATCAACCTATCCTCTATAAGCCCCTACCCAGGATGAGGGCCCCTAAATCGGGCTGCAGGGTTCTGAACTGGTTCGTGTAGTACTCCCGCTGTTCCTCTGTGATCCTCCAGGGGTCATCGGAGGGTTCCACTGCACCCTGCTCTGCCAACCTCTCTACCGAGGGCACCTGGGAACAGGACACACACACATCCTGTGTTACAAAGTTACAGCGATAGGAGGGGAAACATCCTCACTCAATTGTTTACAAACTCTAAAATCCTATACAAATTGAGAAAAGGTGTGAAACAAGTCAAAACCACTGGCACAATCATTTCAATGCTAAACATGTACAGAACATATTATATACATTTAGTTTTAAATGCATAACGGATTTGAATAAAGCATTTGCTCATTAAAGTAGTGGGTGGGACTGTCCAGTAAATTAGGCTCACCAGGGCGATGGCCGGGGGTTCCAGAGAGGGTTTAGTCCCGTAGTGACAGGGGGAGGAATGCTGCTCCAGCCTCACACACTGCCTACCCCCATAGACTGAGGAGAAGGAGAGGAAAGACGAGAAAAACAAAAAGGCAGATGACATCAGTGGACGGGAAACTCCGGGGCATTCCAACATTCACAGTCCAGTTGTTCCAAATTCAAGTTTGGTTTAATTTGTCACATTCTTCGTATTCTTGCCAACTCTGCCAAGTGCAACTAATACTGAGAATAATAAAATAAAATTCATAAAAAATCCACTAAAAGTCCATAATTCTACAGTAAATTCTAATATTAATAAGTGCTAATAAGTAAGTTTAAGTCAGTAAGGGTAAAGGCAATAAATCAGTAGACATGGAAATAGTGCAAATGCCATGCGCAATGTTGTGTTGGATCGGTCTGTTAAATAATATAAAAATAAATATAAGAGCAAAAATAAAGCACTTCAAACACTTGACATAAGAAAAAAAGATAGAGAAAAAACAAATGTGTATATACTGTGTATATATATAGCAAGGAAGTCAAAAAATAAATAAGTGACGAGAGAGCAATAATAGAGCCAGAGTGATTATTGGCATGTTGATGCATGAGAGCGATAAGTGTTGACAAGAACTACACCGGTCTTGTTAATTGAAATTCACCCCTAGTTTATCTGGCACAAGGCGTTTTAATTATTCAGGTCTTGACGCTGCAGTCCCAGAGCTTCAGTGACAATCAATAAAGAACGCTCAGTGTTTAAAAGCAAACAGGGGCAGCACTAAAGCCACTTACATATGGCTAAGATGCAGCTTAAAAAATATTATAAAAAGCACTTGTGGAGTACTGGCACAGTATGCAGAACTACCAAGAAGCATGATGGTGAAGGAGCAGATTATAATTTAAACAACATTTCAGAAAACCCTACTCCCTCACTTTGATGGGGAGGCAAATAAGGGTAAACCCATATCTTAAGTTTGGATTCCGAATCTGTCATGCAAAAAAACACACACAAAAACACACCGGAGAACATGACAAATTGGACAAATAGACTTAAGGCTTGTGAGGCTGTGCGTCTGCTCTTCAGGGTAGAGTAAAAAGGTGTATGGTTTAAGTAAAATGTTGGAAATGAAACAAGTGTCCACAGTATGCAGGTACATGTCCTTCCATAAGACACAGCCTATTTAATGGGGTTTTAATCTGTCTGGGACAACCCCTTAATTTCCTTGGGAAAACAAGGGTTTGGCAGGCCAAGGCCACAAATTAGTGGCATAGATACGGACAGAGGTTGCTTAGTAACAGAGCAGCTGACTCAGTAAAACCGAGACTTCAGAGGACTGTTATTTCCGAACATTCCGAATCTAGGTTTATTTCACACAGAAGCATAGGACTGTTATTTGGGCAGGACAACAACAAAAACGATGTGAAATCGTCTCTCCAAATTGTCTAATTGTGATATTTTTTGATACCCCAATGTATCGGTTTGGTGTATAATTTTAACTGAATTAATGAAGAATATGTGGAGGTGATTGGGAGATGCCTTACCCATCTGTGAGTCTGTCCCATTCCTCTGTATTACGTGAGGGTAGCAGCGATAGGTAGATGGGGAGCGGGGCGGAGAGGCACAGGGGGATCGAGGGGGAGACCATGTTTCCTATCCAGACAAACCAAAAACAACACACTCAACTCACAAGCAGATGTAGGTATTTGCATAATAATAACGCATGCAATTCTCCTTGACATGATCAACTAGGTAAGCAGCATAGGTCAAAGACAAGGGTGTTCCTGGTCTATGATCTGTTACTACTATGTGTATTTCTACTTTACAATAGAAGCATTCTATGCAGACATTGACTAAGGAGTGGGCCTTTAATATGAGTACTGTGTGAATATAATGAATAATAATTATGAATAATTTGAATTGAATACTGTCTAGATGCAGAGGAAGGTCACCTTTTTCTCCCTGCTGCCCTCGGAGTGTCTGCTCAAGTCACTCCTGTCCGCTGTGATGCGGGGGACGGACACTGGTGGCGGGCCCTGAGCGTCCGCACCTTGAGTGACGGGGGAGTACCACAGCTCCGACTCACTCTTTATCCCAATGAACCTGGGCAGAGGTAGATCTAGGAGGAAAGTTGATGGTTAGTTATGCACGAAGACCAAAGTGGATTGATGGATGGCCTGACTTTATCTGTTATCACTCCTCTCGTCTCGCTCGTTTCTCAGGCTGTTAAATACCATTCTTGCAAAGTATCAATGGTACTAAAATGTCTAACATTGCCATGCATAGGGGTTATCACTTGCGTTCCCCTTTTTGGAATGTTACTTAACTTGTCGTGTCACATGACTACTGCACCTCAGACTTTTTGTGAATCTTGGGAGTACCAAACTGAACTGAACTCAACAGTGCTGATTCCGTTCGCTATTATGGAACAGCTGTGCTGCGTTAACAGGTAGAGCCCGGGCAACACCATCACTCGACAGATCCTGTTCACTTATGGATACACAGTTACAACATGATTTTGTTTCTATACCTTAGCCGACTGATGGCCAGAATACACACACACGAGGGAGAACCTAAAACCTGTACAAACAACTAAGTGCTGACTATTTTCTTAATCCCTTCCACGCGACCTCGCTCACCCAGATTAAGCCAAATCCAGCCACATTAGCATAAGCCCCATGATCCCCAGTTTGCTCCCAGCAGGCGCCCTGATGGCGTTAACGCTGCGTGATTTACCGGCCTTGAGGTTCTCCGGGCGGACGGGCAGGCCGGACTGGGCAGCGGCCAGCAGCTTCAGGGCCACGTAGAACTGGGCCGTGCCAAAGTAGCCCAGCCTCTTCGCCCCGCACACCTCCGTGACCTGAAAGGAAGATAATGTTACACAAAGCGTCCACTGTTTTATAGATGACATTTACCATCTTTCATTGATTTATTTTTTGTTGTTGTCATTTATATATTCTGCCTTTAAAAATGGCACTGCTGGAAAAGAGACCTGGTCTCAGTCGGTTACCCCTGTATAAATAAAATAAATAATAATACCTTTTACGTTATGATAAATTCTAATAATTAGTTTACAGTCTAAAAAATTATATTCAGGCTAATTGTTCTTTTGGCTTTGACTCTCTCCACATCAATCAGTCTATTAACCAAATAACTTGAAGAGGAAAATCACGTATAGTAAATGTTTCTATAAGAGAAAACGAATCAGAATGATTGGTCATTACACAGTTCTTCTGTACGGAAACGGTTTCTCCGTCTGCCAACATCCAAGTTTCAGCTGGCGATGTGAAAATTAACCTAAACATGTAAGTCAGTGTTTAAACATTGTTGGTCACTGTGATAAAATAGGGTCAATATGTGACTGAATCAACAGAGAAGATGCTGTCGGTATCAAAGGATAAAAAGCACAGCAGAGTGTGTTTATCCACTAACAAAGGCCTTTTGATTAAACGGAAGATGGAGATTAATTTTATCTAGGACAGTAGAGGACAAGTCCTCTACAACATAAATGAAACAACTCTTAAAAAAAAAAAAGGCTCTGATGGTTTATTGTTGTAAATATCAATAATAGTTGTTTTTTTATTGAGTGGATTTAAGATTCCACTTTCCTGCATTCAAGTGAGAATATAAAACAAAGCCTTATAAGAAGATAAGGTCTAACTGAAAGTCCAGGAGGCAATGAATTTGTGGTGGCTTGTTTCCATCACTGTAATCCTTCACTAACATTTCAATGAACCTTGGACAGACGAAATCCCTGTGTGAGGCTAAGAAAGGCTAAGTTGAACGTGTGGAACTAAAACACAATTGATCACTCACTGCCTTCTAAAATTGAACTCAAAACATTGAACATGCATGGAAGGGGTGACAAAAGCAATTGACTGGACTGTTCTGAGTTACCGAAACACTGGCCATTGTTTACAGTAGCTTATAAAAAGCTTATTTGTACCAAAATCTACAAAGAACAATGGTCCTCATTTAGCTAAAACTAAGGCTTATATTCAGTCACTACACTCTGAATTCAACAATAAACTTTACTTTCTTCGTTTTACAATAATAAAAAAACTGCCCACTGCTAACAAAAATAACGTGATTGTTCTGTAGTCATCCATCTTTCCGAATAATTAGAACATGGTGGAAACAGACTTAATCAATATTGCTATGTGAACAGTGAGCAATTGTGCTTCCTTTAATAAATAATATACTTTGTTGAAATCAGCAAAAACAGCAGGCAGGCTAGACACAAGCAGTGACCCTGCCCTTCCTGAGACTAGCTTTTTAGGGTGGTCACCAGGGGCCGAGGACTGTTGGACCACTGAGCATCACACAGCCAGATAACGAACCTTACCCTGCCATTGTGGCAACAACGGATTACAGTGGATTAACTAATACAGAGTAAGCTCTTTCATAAACAAACGCAATCATAGTATTCAATACAGTTTAGTTAGCCTAGGGTACCACTATGACAGAATTGCACAGTGCACTACAACAATCTTATCAGATATACATAGCCTATAGACAGATGTTCAGTTAGATATTTTCTCCTCCAGAGAAATGGTCAGTCAGGAATGGTGGGTGTGGGGGGCTGTTTTTTAACTCTTCCTTCCAGGATGTTCTGCATGCTGGCTCACGGTCACACGGGGGTGTCCCAGGTGCAGTGGGGGAGGGAGGACATGACAGGGGGGTGGGGGGCACTGTACAGAGAGACAGCCATGTCCGTTAACACCCAATTGTCCAATGAGGTCGAGTAGGACGGAGGGAGTGGTTGGGAGAAATGAGAGGGGGCGTTACGTCTGCTTGACCTGCATTCTAGTCTTCGCAACTGTTTCTAGTTCGAGACAAAAGATACAAAAACAATTATTCTGCCCCCTCCCTCCTCCTCCTCCTCCTCCTCCTCCTCCTCTTCTCACTGCAGAGGGTAAAGCCAGGAAGCAGCTACCGAGCAGAGCAAAGAGGCTGAGGAGCAGATACTAGGCCAGGGGGAGATTGGTATTGAGTTCGCCTCAGGACTTTGGGCAAACTCGGACTGACAGACTGATGGGAGTGTTCTTATAGGAGCCTTCTCCAGCAGAGGCCTTGAGAGACCGGACAGGTCTCAGATCTATACCCTCCTCAGGGCCGCAGGTTATTTTAAGAATGCAGATGGAAGGGTGCCAAACGCAACCCTGAACGCAATGTCAACACACAACACATGACCAAAGCATTGTGCAATGTAAAGAAAAATGGCACTGTTGACAATGGAGAGAAAAGAACATTCACATTTCACAGATGAGTAAGTGAAAAGCTCTGTGGCACTAGCTCTAACACACTACAAAGAAGGAATTAAGGAATGCTACTTCCTTTAGGATTTTTGCCCAGTAGCAACTTTGCTTTCTAAAACTATTGAAAGTTTTAAAGTCGAACAGTCGAACCAAACATTCGTGGGGCCAGTGTGAGGACTTGTCTGTATCCATGTGACGTCTGACATCATCACCACAGCTGTGTTCAGGAAGTGATTCTTCTACTACAACTGTCTAAAAGACACACCCCGTTCGACCAGACAGACTGGTTCCACAAGGAACTCTCATTACAAATACAAACAGCCTATAGCATCAGGAGAGAACAAACATGTCATCAAACCGACAATTACACTAAACCTCCTCTGATTCAGAAAACGCAATCTAGCATATTCTCGACTGCACCCACACATTAGGGCTTCAAAGCACTGAATCTGGCAGCTGTCGCCTTTTAGACAGTTGATCATAGCTGATTCTGAGATATGAAAAGCAGTGGAAACGTATTTCTCCTGTCAACTGCGGCAAAGACAATCTACGAACAGCTGACTGTGCACAGAGTTTGTGCCTATGCATTATAAACCGTATTTATTCCAAGCTCACACAACCAAACACACACAAATTGATCTCAATGCACAGTAATATGTTCTATAATTGGATAGTGTTGTGTCAGCAGGGATTATGCCAATAGTACAGCAACCATATGATTCCAATTATGACAGGGTCACAGACATGTCACTTTCTTCTCTGGCCGTCAAATAGTGAGCACAGCTAAATATTGTATTATGTCGTCTCTTACCTGCACTCAAACGAATGATGCTAAAATACAAAAGCACTATTGTTTTGTAAGTTGCTTTGGATAAAAGCATCTGCTAAATTATTGAAATGTAATGTAATGTAAAGTAACACTAGTTAAATGTCGCAAGACAGTTTCTGCAGCTTGAGCAGTAACACTCCCAGGATCACTTTAATAAGGAAATATCTGACGTGGGCCTTCACACAAAGGAAACAGGGAGTCCTGCACCCCTACGTTGGCATGCCTCTATAATAACACACGGTACCAGACAAAAAGTCCCTGATCAGCCCTGTAATATCCCAGGGGATTTCAGCAGAGCCCGCTAAAAAAAGCCTCAGGGAGAGTCGACAACAGGTGCTGCCAGAGATAAATGGGGAATGTACACCTTTTTTATTTGATTAAGGCCCCTGAAGGACGTTTAGCAGTGGCTGAGTTCAAAGAGAGCTCGTCAGCTAGACAGCACAGTCAATAAGATGCAACACTAGAACCAACTCTCCTCTGCATCAAAACAGCTTCTAAAATGGAGTGTGACACTTGAAAAGGAACTCCACTGTCAATCTACATCCGAGGCTGGCATTATACGGTAGAGATCTGTAGACGACATGCCAGTTCTTCCTCTACTGTGACTGTCAACTTTCATCATTTACCATGCAATACAAGTGCTCTCAGTAAATATTTCCATAAAATACTATCCACCAATCAAGCCATGCAAAGACTGCCAACTCCTCATCAAATTCAAAAACAAAGACACCATTTACAAGTCATTCTAGAAGTTTGACAAACAGCACCAGTCAAAAATTTGGACACACATTCCTGTTCAAGTGAGAATAATAACTGCGACACTTCGATACAAATTCAAAACGTAACGTTCAGACTAGTGTCAAGGAGTGAGCATCCAGGCTTTCCGGCTGCACTAGGGCCTGGCAGCAGCAGCAGCAGCAGCAGCAGCAGCAGAAGTGCTGATCTGAGGGTTCCGTGTCAATCAGAGTGAACGCAGCGGCAGGCTGCCAAGCCGGATGGGAAGGAAAAAGAGAGCTCAACGCCAAACTTCCTGACCCCACAGTGGGAGACAATGGGCCACTATCGCTGGGAGCGCTTCCCTCGGGACCCTGATGGGCGTGAATGGAACCCCTACCTGCTGTGTGTTTTTTGTGTGCCACAAAATATATATATATATATATATATATATATATATATATATATATATATATAACTCCCTTTGGAGTTGGTAATGGTGTTCGGCAGGGAGGGTTACTTTCTCCTGCTCTATTTAATGTGTATATGAATGATCTTTCTGAACAGCTAACACGCTGCAGAACTGGCTGTATGATTGGTAACACCCTTTTTAACCATTTAATGTATGCTGATGACTTAGCTATTTTCTCTCCTAGCAGTGCTGGATTTCAACAGTTACTGACTATATGTTCTGATTATGGGGAAAACATGATGTTAAATACAATGCAAAAAAAAGTGTTGCCATGATATGTAGAGCAAAAGGAGATAAGGATCTTAACTTCCCTGTGTTTTACTTGGCAAAGCAGGAGTTATGTTGTTGTACTAAAACAAAATATTTGGGGAACTTCATTACTGATACATTGTATGATGACAATGACATGTACAGGCAGTGCCGTATATTATATGCTCAAGCTAACATGTTGGCTAGGAAATTCAATATGTGTTCGGATCATGTCAAAATAAGTCTGTTTTGTGCTTATTGCACTCCGCTGTATACTGCCAGTCTGTGGGTGAAGTTTAAAAGGGCAAGCTTTCATAAGATTAGAGTTGCCTATAATGACGGTTTGAGGATTTTACTTAGAAAGCCTAGGTGGAGTGGTGCAAGTGTTTTGTTTTGTGAAGCAAGAATCTATTCTTTCCATGCTCTGTTAAGGAATTTGATGTACAAATTTATATGTAGGCTGAATGACTCGCAGAACTCCATAATAAAGCTGCTGGTAGATCCTAAACTCAGTGTAGTGCGGTATTGATCCCCTATGTGGAAGCATTGGTATCAATGTCTGTTGAAGGAGTAAGTGGTACTGCTGATCTATGTATGTTATGTGACTCAGTTGTTTGTGTTGTTGTTTATGTTGTATGTTCTTCTAATGGACCCTGCAGTCTGTCAATAAAGATGAAATAAATAAATTAAATATACAGTATATATATATATATATACTTTATATTTTGTTTATTTATTTCATATACTGTATATCCATCCATCCATTAGCTATACCGCTTATCCTTTGCAGGGTCGCGGGGGGGCTGGAGCCTATCCCAGCCGACACAGGGCGAGAGGCAGGGTACACCCTGGACAGGTCGCCAGTCTATCATAGGGCCGACACATAGGGACACACAACAACTCACATTCACATTCACACCTACAGGCAATTTAGAGTCACCAATTAACCTGCACCTGGACTGTGGAAGGAAACCGGAGTACCCGGTGGAAACCCACGCGAACACGGGGAAACACGCAAACTCCACACAGAAAGGCTCTTGGGTCAGGTTGGGATTGAACCCAGGACCTTCTTGCTGATAGGCAACAGTGCTAACCACCAAGCCACCGTGCTGCCCCTACTGTATATCTATATGCATATATATTTTCAAATAACGTAAGTTCGACTATGCTTTTCTGTTGCTTAATCTTTCACTTATTCAACAACGTATTTCATCATATGGTATTCTTTAAAGAGCATGAAAACGAAACATTCTGAAGCACATTATTAGATTCCCTTACAATGAATTGTATTGCTTTTCTGTGGTGCATACAGGCAACAGGAATCATTATGACATTATATTGCAACCCAGTAGATCTAGGTTTAAATCTAGGTTTACACAAATGCCTAAAACTTTGCATATCATTTGATTATGAGATGTCACACTGAAATGCTCCAGTTGTAGCTTACAGTGTAGACATAGATACTACACAAAAAGGCTGATACTTTTCATGAGAAAAGATAGATCTCAACCTTCAAACAGATCTCATTAGTTTGCTAGGGTTTCTGACTGTGCTTCCAGAACTGTTTGACAAGAGACAAACAGTTTCTTGTTTGCTGTTGTTATCACATTAATCAAGGTGAACAGCAGCTAAGCTTTTTTGAGCCCCATCTAAAATGTAATTGTATTCTTAACGTTTGAGTGCACACACACACACACACACACACACACACACACACACACACACACACACACACACACACACACACACACACACACACACACACACACACACACACACACACACACACACACACACACACACACACACACACAACACGGTTATACCATGAATGAGTTTGCACAAAATGAGTTCTTCTATATCATTATTTTCCGTTAACCTATACTAGAATTACGCTCGCAGGCCCAGATTGTAGCCTATAGACTGTGGGACTGCAAGAGACCGCACTATATTGCTAATACATGATGTGTGGTGTGTGTGTTAGTACAAGCAAAAGGCATCGTATACTCACTTGATGCAATGTTTCGGCTGGCAGCTGAGAAGCCCTAAACAGCTCTCCGACTTTGCTCGCCGATAGTTTTCCTGAGCTGTCAGGTTGGCACAAAGCGTGTAGACCTGAGTAACATATCTGTTCATTCTCATTTAGACAGATGAAACTCCCTCCAGTCGCCACACCTGATTCCTGATCCATTCTTTAGATTGACGCATGGACATAAAGGCACAGCTCCTGATTATACCATGTCCATGTTTTTCAGTGACACAGTATCTTGTTACTATTATGCAGGTGTAGGATTTGGCAAGTGAGCGGTGTTGAGCAAGCTAACCACAGAATAACACGTTCTCAGTGGACTCCCTCCTCCACTACAAATGTAACTGTCTTACTGTCCTTTGGGTGGCGCTAGTAGTTTAAGCTAGAGTTGTTGAAAGAAAAGGCTATTGATTTTCTCCATCCTGTTCACTACTGTATCTTTCTGGCACAGACAATTTATGCATTGTTATAAGAAAATGAAAACAAACAATCAACACTTTTATTATTATTAAGCTTCAGAAGAAAATACATAAGGCATGCCAATATTTAGCTTGTTTTGTTTACTGTACTTTAACCCCACCCACTGGTGGAGTATTAGACTGCACTTTTCTTTTGCAGTGCACAGCCATGTGACCACACAAAACAACGGAAGTAGTTTGACAGCTACCAACCGGTAGAACGTTTTCTTACTAAATTGGTCTACGTTCATTGATACGGGAAATAATTTCTAACCAGATATGTCCAAACCTAAATTAGTTGTATTTGACCTAGGTAAGTCCCACATAGATAGTCCATTAGGTTCCAGAGTTGTCGTAGTTGCTAGACTACGCAGTTGTTTTGGTTAGCTAAAATAATGGATTATTATTTTTTTTGCTCAACATGTATCCTTCATACATTCCCTTCTCTTTTTCTCTTGATCAGATTATACTCTTTGGCCGTTCTGGGTGGACACTCATGTGGAGCCCCCGTTTCATAAAGATAAAGGGTGAGTTTTAGTGTTCGGTAAATCGCCAGCTGATTATAAACGTAAGCCAAATAAACGTAAATATTGTTTATGTTTATGTTTTGTGTAGGAAAAAAAAACGTATTTCCGTTTCTGACAATATGTTTCTGCAGTGGACTAGTGTTAGATTCACGTGGGGACAGAGTGCCTCTCTTACCTGGTACAGTCGAGGTGCTGTCATCTCTTCACAAGCAGGGCATTACAATTGGAATAGCATCACGGTCAGTCCACATCATACAACAACCCACAGAATATTACCTGTTTTAGAGCATTTTTTTAATTTATTGGTTTTTTATTTTACAAAATATCTTATTGGCCAATTGTATCTTCTATTTGTCAGCACTGGGGAGATTGATGGGGCCAATCAGCTGCTGTCCCTTTTCAGTCTCAATCAGTACATTTCCTTCAAAGAAATCTACCCAGGTTCAAAGGTTTCTCACTTTAAAAAGTAAGTGTCTGTGTCTGAATTCGGGAATGTCAATCCAACCGAAAAGCTGCGTGTGTGTGTGTGTGTGTGTGTGTGTGTGTGTGTGTGTGTGTGTGTGTGTGTGTGTGTGTGTGTGTGTGTGTGTGTGTGTGTGTGTGTGTGTGTGTGTAATGTGTGTGTGCGAGTGTGAAATTGAGAGACTGATGTTTGAAATTGACATAGCGTTCTGCTTCCCTCCAGGCTACAAGCAGACAGTGGAATACCTTACAGTGAGATGATGTTCTTTGATGATGAACAAAGAAACATCACAGACATCAGTCAACTAGGTGCTTTCAACCTCTACAGCTACAGTTTGTCAGGCCCGGTGTTAACTTATTTAACACCCTGTTGTCTACCTTTGAGACCTATTAGTTACAAACAGCACTTCTTATGGATGATTTATAAATCACATTACACCGTGGTGTCCAGTCAGATATGTCGGTCTTTCCAACCATTTCCTAACAGAAATGTCAAGGCATTTCTTTCAGAAAACATTCTAGTATTAATATTTTATTAATTTCATAACATAGCAAGGTTTTATGTCTTATTGACCTAGACTGTGTCTGTTTTCACAGGTGTACATTGTGTTCTGGTCGGTAAAAAAGGAGTGACTATGAAATTGATCAATGAAGAGTTGATGAGTTTCTCTTCAATCCGTTCCACGTGAATAAAGCATTATTTAAAGATGCAATACCTAAAATTGTCAACGGGTGGCAATCTTGTACTGTCAAAATGTCTCACTTTTATATGAGGTTCTCTTCACAGCAATAGGTAAAGAAAGATGTTCACTTTATCTATGTATTTATAAAGATTTTAAGTAAACTAATGTGCAATAGTTCATTGCAACACAGCCTTTGAGTATTTGTTGAGGTATGAAATAGTTACCCGATGGTAATATTTACCATTTGTGATATGTTAAATCACATGTAAAATCACAAATTATACACAACCATAATAATAGTACTTTGAATTGAAAATCTTGGTCTGGTGTCTTTTTGTTTGGCTTCATTAACGGATTGTAAGACACAACATTTTACACACACACAAACACAAAGCAATGTTTTGTACCTATTTACTATTTGGTGTTCTTCACGCCTCATTTGTCCCCCTGGAGCTTAACAGATTAAATGTCAAACTGAAAACGTTGAATCGTTATTAAGATGGGTGAGTGATTAAGATCTCCCTCCCCTGCCTGCTGTGCAAATAGACTCAGACTGATGATAATTCAAATAATGTTCATTTATGCTTACACACGTTGTAATTACAAATACAATTCTGTCATTCTAATAGGCAATTTTCCTCAAATAATGTTTCAAAAATAACTTGTAGAAGTAATGTAAACCATCACGATGAACTGATTATACCGTGATATATTAGTTAAAAGCAAAATAATTCTAAAAT
Source organism: Galaxias olidus (assembly GCA_026901105.3). Taxonomy (NCBI): domain Eukaryota; kingdom Metazoa; phylum Chordata; class Actinopteri; order Galaxiiformes; family Galaxiidae; genus Galaxias; species Galaxias olidus. The sequence goes on from JAPMUY010002775.1 coordinate 144,922, forward strand.
ATTCTATTCTTACAGTTTATAAAATAGTCAGCTGTGAGCTGTATATTTGAAATTTCGTTTCTCCAATGGCAAAGAGCGTTTTAAATTATGAATTATCATTCATAACTGTTGATTCCAAACTTCAAACTTGGCATCTGGGATATAAATGACAACGACTGGTTTTTATCACCAACCATTTAATAAATGAAAATGAAATATTCAACTCTCAAAGAGTGACATCTATGTATTTAAAACAGTGTTTCACAAAATTGTTTTGTGGTATCCATAATCAGAACGATAACACCTTAATGCACTATTTACATATGGACACAATTTACTTTCACCACAGTTCGATGGGAGTCGAAAGAAAGCCTATTTTCAGCAAGGCTTCTTGATAATATATCAAATAATAATTTCTGGGTCCCTGTGTAAATTGCATAGTGTTTATAGAGTTTGTCACTGCAATAATTAATACCGAGGTTACATAATGTTTGGGATCTAGGCTTCTTAATAGCGTCTTCATTTTCACTGTATATGCAGAGAAATGACAGTTATCCTAGTTCAGAGAGCCTCTGTGAATATTTAAGCATGTGTGGGTGGGCGGGGGTGTGTATGTGTGTGGGCTCCTCTGTGTTCATATATGCATGTGGGTTTTTAAAAAATTGGTTTGGCTCATACTTCCTGATTCAAATGTATATCTAAAAACTGCTTTTGAGAACCACTGTGTTCCTAGTGAGAGTGCCCCTATTAAACTATCAATATTAAATTGCACAATTCCCTCTTCAATATTTCATGAGGCCTATTTTCTAACAATGCAGCTTTCAGGGCTCGGAATCAATATTTCAGAAAGTAAATTTTTCATAACGTTAGCTTAGAAAGCCTATAAGTGCATTATTAATATCAGTTACGAGGAAAGTCTGAAAGTGACAGATTTCATATACACCATGAACAGCGAGGGTGGAGGTGGAGTGAACTGTACGAGGTGTGTGTGTGTGTGCTGATCCCTCTTTGATACGTGGCTGTAGTCAACATCACACAGCAGACAGCATCCTGGAAATTCGGGACGTGTGAGGACAAAAAAAAACCCAACAACATTAAAGTTTCTGTCAGAAGTTGTGCATTCTCGGCCTCATATTGCTTCAAAATTGCATCAGTCTCAGTTTCTCAGCAATCCTTTTAGTGTTTTTTTTCTCGTTTTTTTTTTCTTTTTCCCCACACACCTATCCGCTTCTCCACTCTGCTCCTGTATGGTGGTGGCTGCTGCTAAAAATCCCATGTGTGCACTTCTTTTTCCCGGCCGTCCTCGGTGTCCTCTTTTAAAGTTTCATTGTCCTGTGCGTCTCGTCTTTCCTCTTCCACTGGCGTCAGCACCTCGCCAGCGCTCCGTTCTCTCTTCCTCTCCCGCTCCCGCTCCCTCTCCTTGATAATCTCCACAAGCCGCTCAAACTTCAGGTCCAGCTCCTCCATCCCGTTCCGTGCGCCTACTTCTTCCCCTTCCTCCCCCCGTTCCTCCATCTCCCCCTCGCTCTCCAGCGAGCTCAGCGACTCCGCCCGAGAGTCTCGCCCCTCGAACTCGTACGTCTGCAGCGAGTCGTAAGGCGGCTGTGAGAGATCGGAGGTCACCTGGTTCAGCCGGAACTTCAGGAACTCTTCCATCCTGAGAGGAAGCGAGTGAGCTGCCCCGACGACCCTGTCAGCCACCCTCTCTTGTCCCGCGCCCCGGCTCGGACCCCCTGGGAGGCCGAGGGCCGGCATCTGCGGGGTCAAGTCCCTCCTGCCCAGCCCATACATGTTAAGGAGCTGGGCTCCCCCTGGGTACAGACCTCCACTGCTCCCACTCCCGGGTAACACGCCACTCCTCTGGGTCAGCGAGCCCACGATGCTGTAATTGTCTCGACCGCTGAGAGTGGTGGTGGTAAGGGTGGCGCGACATTTCACAGCATCCGTCAGACCCACGGAGTTAGTCTCGATCCTCTCTGAAACCGAGGGGATGGAGGAGTCAGTGTCTAACTCGTCCAGAGCAGAGCTGGTGGCTCCAGTGCTGGTGTGGGTCTGAAAGGAGCCTGTCGTGCCCTCCTGCTGGGTGGACAGAGAGCTGGACTGGCTGAGGGCTGAAGACTCGCTGGGGTCCGAGAAGGTCGGGGTCACCCTTTTGTTTGTCAGGAGCAACTCTGTGGACTGGGTCTGTGGAGAGCCAAACAAAGAGAAAGGACAGATCACAGACTTAATGCACGTTGACCACATTAAAACAAACATGCAAAAAATAATGTTAAATTGAACTGGATTTGACTAGGTTAGTGGACATATTTTTTGCTATTTGATGTTGGTTATTTAAGCTTTCATGAGGTAACAAATAAGATCTATTTTATTTCCACATTTTTACATATATGCTTTATGCCATTTTGTCGTTTTATTTTTTATATTTGTATTTCTTCTACATGTGTAGTAGTAGTACTAATAGTATTAATAATACATGTACAGCAGTGCTTTTATTATAAAATATAGTATCACTAAAATAAGTGAAGTATCTAACCTGGCTGGGTTCCTGGTCTTGTCTCTGTTTCAGTTCAGAGTTGGACTCGCTGCCTCCATCTTGGTCGGAGGATGTGCCGCTGACCAGCCTCTGCTCTGCTCTCTCTCTGCCGGTGGGGTTCATCTCAGCAGAGGCAGCAGCAGGGTGGATAATGTGAGCCGCTCTCGGCTCCACCAGATCAAAGGTGGCCTGGTTCTGGATGACGAGCGGGGGATGAATAGCCAGGTGAGAGCCAGGAAGGCCGTAGCCCAGCTGGGTGAGCTGCAGCCCTGCCTCCAGCGGGCCCTGGGGGCAGTCGTGGAGGACGGGCAGCGTGTGGACGCCGTAGCAGAAGCGGCCGTACATGGGCGCCGAGCCTGGCCGACGATGCTCCAGGACGGGGCGGGGGTTGCGACCCCAGCTATAAGTCCTGGCTCTGGGCGCGTTGGGCTGGGTGTACCATCTGCTTGGAAGGGAGGCACATCAACCATCGGCACGCACACACGCCCAAAGAAAAAACGGACACGAGCACACAGACACACACAGAAACACAGAAACACACACACACGGCCCAAGAAAAAACACTCAGACACACACACACACACACGGACACAAAGTCTCCAAAAGACGTCCGTGTTGGACTATCAAAAGAGATAAGGAACTTTATACTGACATGTTCCGGCTGTCCTGCATGCGCTGCACGCGGTGCATGCTCTGGAGGGCGGCGATGTCAAAGGCGGCCGTGTCGGCCTCCCCGCCCCCCTCGTCGTCGTACCTGATGATGTTCTCCCTGATCTCATCCTCCTCCAGGGGCGAGAGGGAGTCCCGCTTGCGATGGCGCAGCGACAGCGAGAGGGCACACGCCACTGAAAACGTGAGAGAGAGAGAGAGACGTGTGTGAGAGAGAGAGAGAGAGAGAGAGAGAGAAAGAGAGAGAGATGAGACCAAGGCAGTATTATGTGTCAACAGCATTCCCCCGCAGCCTTCAAACTACTGAGCAAACTACTGTTCTAAAAGAAAAAAAAAGGAAAGAAAAGAAAGACTGACGATGTCTACATAATGAAGTGTCTTCTGCACATGTTTCCGTCAGGTCCTTTTAGTCTTTTAGCGAATGTCTCTTCCTCTTACCCAGCATGGTGGTGATACACGCCAGCAGCGCCAGCAGGGTGACCATGCTGAAGATGAGAGACGGGGAAGAGGAGGGCAGAGGCAGGCACACAGTGTGTCTCTCCCAGCCCCGGTCTCTCTGCCGGCCCCTGTCCTCCGTCTGCATGCCCCCCCTCAGGCAGGGACAGACGGTCACGGTGACCGTGCCCGTGTTGGTGAGACCGGAGGCTCCGTCGCGGAGTACGACAGGCACGTAGAGGGTGAGTAAGGAGGGGGCGAAGCCTGGCAGCGGCTGCAGGGTGGACTGGAGAACCAGGCTGGCTGTCACTCCTGACCCCGAGGCGTGCACACGCCCGCCCCCGCGCGCACACACACACACACACACACACACACACACACACACACACACACACACACACACACACACACACACACACACACACACACACACACACACCACATGAGTATGAAGTTAGACAGACTGTTTCTAAATGTGCTAGCCAACTATTTGTATCAGGTTTTCTAGTCTATTTGATATCTGTGGATGAGACAGAATAGGAAAGTGGGGAGTTTGTTTTTTTATTCACGGCTCCTGTCCGGCTTCGGCATTTGCATTGTAAATGAGCAGCCAAGCCGGCACAGTCTAGTCCAATTTGGTTCAGTTCAGCTCCGGTTGACATGGCCTAACAATGCAAGCCCAGTGAGTAAATAATACACATTTCTAGTTATTTCATGAAAAGTCTAATCAAACACTTGGATAGCTATGAGGATTAATTTAGTTGTGTAACATTTTCAATATGTATTTATTTTGCAGAGGACAGATTGAGAGAGAACGCTGTATAACCTCCACTCTCTCTGATGGTGAGGTTCAGAGCAGAGCTGGACTCTGGGGGGATACTGAAGTGCACTGGTGGGGTATCCTGTCCTCCCTGGTCCTTATCCACGGCCCGAAGCATCTGCACCACCTGGTGGGAGACACACACACACACACATCCACAACCACACCCGCACCCGCGCCCACAACCACACATACACATTCGCATACACAAACACACACACACACACACACATATAGAAAAGTGTATGTCGATCCAGGCGGCAATGAAGTGTGTATCAAGGGCTGGCACAGGTGTTCAAAAAGCAGACGCTTTATGTCAGCAAATGCATCACCACATATGGGGACGCAGCACAGTGAACAACAGGTTCTAATGACGGAGCCACTTTGGAGTTGGCACTTAAGTGATTTTATATCGACTGCTTGGCATAAGCACGCTGAGGTAAGTGGCCACATTACAGCAAAAACAATAGGCCCTGCTCAGTCCATCAATAGACTTTAATCATGACCAATTATGGAAAAAATTAAGATTTGTCTGCAGAAATGCAATTTATAAAAAGATTGAGATACCCTATGGCACAGACGTGACACAAAAAGCCTAGCAAGACCAACTGTACATAAGGCAAACAAGTCAACAAAGATATATGGTTTCTGCATTTTACCGAGGTGTGTGTATAGCTATGAGTGCTGTCTGTTAATGAGTAAATGTGTGTTTGAACTAGAGACAATGTCGATGACTTCAGAGAACAGTAGGGGGAGAAAATAACAGAGCCTAAAAGCGGAGTGTGGTATCAGTGCTCGACAGGCCGCTCTGAAAGTTGGCACAGACCTGTCCAGGGGCACTGGAGTCACACACAGAGGTCGTGTACTGCCTGTCCAACTCTGGCGCATTGTCATTCTGGTCCAGCGTCTCTATGGCAACCACCACTCTGGTCACAAGGTTAGGATTGTCTGGAAGTGGGTGAAAAAAAAAGAAAAAAAACGGGCGCTAAATGTGGAAATTAACTTTTGGTAAAGTTGTTTTCCTGGGCTATTTGCCCCTCGGGCTAGACTGAGAGTGAAATGTGAAATGCGAGCGGAGGGCTGAAGTGCAGGGGGACTGAGGCGAGGTGAAGTACCTCTCTGCGTGGCGATGACAGTGATATTATGCCACTGCTCTCGCTCCCGGTCCAACTCCGTCACCGTGGTGATGAAGCCAGTGTCAGAGGCGATGCGGAACAGGGCCTCGGGGTCCGACTGGGGATCAATGGAGTACCTGGGATAAACAGTTAGACAGGGAGACGGGGAGCGAGTGTGTGTGTGTGCGTGTGTGTGTGTGTGTATGTGTGTGTGTGTGCGCGTGTTTGTATGTGTGCGCGTTTGTATGTGTGTGAGGTAGAGAGGTAGGGAGATGGGGAGCAAGTGTGTGAGTGTGTGTGTGTGTGTGTGTGTGTGTTTGTGTGTGAGGGAGAGAGACAGAGAGGCAGGGAAACGGGGAGCAAGTGTGTGAGTGTGTGTGTGTGTGTGTGTGTGTGTGTGTGTGTGTGTTTGTGTGTGAGGGAGAGAGACAGAGAGGCAGGGAGACGGGGAGCAAGTGTGTGAGTGTGTGTGTGTGTGTTTGTGTGTGAGGGAGAGAGACAGGGAGGCAGGGAGACAGGGAGCAAGTGTGTGAGTGTGTGTGTGTGTTTGTGTGTGAGGGAGAGAGATAGAGAGGCAAGACGACGGGAAGGTAGCGTGCGTGTGGTGTGTGTGTGTGTGTGTGTTTGTTTGTGTGTGTGTGTGTGTATGTGTGTGTATTTGGGTGTGTGCCCATTTGTATGTGTGTGAGAGGGAGAGAAGTAGGGAGATGGGAAGGAAATGTGTGTGTGTGTGTGTGTGCGAGAGAGAGAGAGAGAGAGAAAGATAGAGAGAGAATCAGAGAGGGAGGGGGTAAGAGAACCGTCAGAAGAAGGAGCGACTTGGAACGGAATGGATTCCCCACTAAATGAACCTCTGACTAATGAATCCAATCACTAGGCAGCCTGTGTGTGGGCTCTGCTCTGAGCCCACCTGATGTTGCTGCTTTGCCCAGTATCTGGGTCCACTGCAGAAACCCGGCCAACGGAACAGACGGGCGGGCAGTTCTCTGACACGTCCAGACGGTACCGGGCCCGGGAGAACCGGGGAGGCTCGTCGGCGTTCAGCACCATCACCCGGACCGAGGCTCGGTCCTTAAAAGGACCTCTCCTCAGGAAGCGGGCGTCCATGACGGGGTTGGCCACTTCCACGGTGAAGGAGTAGGCACTGCGGCTCTCGTAGTCCAGGAGCTGTGGCGAAAGAGAGACATGCTGATTTAGAGGGAGAAAGGTACCTTCATGTTTTATTGAGATACTTTAATAGGATTTAAATATGGATATACTGTGGCCTAATGCTGTTTCCATGCTCTGGTGTCCAAGCACTCTCCCCTAGTCTCACTCTATAATACACTCTCCAGAGTCTCACTCTATAATACACTCTCCCTAGTTTCACTCTATGATACTCTCTCCCCAGTCTCACTCTGTAATACACTCTCCATAGTCTCACTCTATAATACACTCTCCCTAGTTTCACTCTATGATACTCTCTCCCCAGTCTCACTCTGTAATACACTCTCCATAGTCTCACTCTATAATACACTCTCCCTAGTTTCACTCTATGATACTCTCTCCCCAGTCTCACTCTGTAATACACTCTCAATAGTCTCACTCTATAATACACTCTCCCTAGTTTCACTCTATGATACTCTCTCCCCAGTCTCACTCTGTAATACACTCTCAATAGTCTCACTCTATAATACACTCTCCCCAGTCTCACCCTGTAATACACTCTCCCCAGTCTCACTCTGTAATACACTCTCCCTAGTTTCAATCTGTAATACACTCTCCCTAGTTTCACTCTGTAATGCACTCTCCCCAGTCTCACTCTACAATACACTCCCTGGTTTAACTCTATAATACACTCTCCCTAGTCTCACTCCGTAATACACTCTCCCTAGTTTCACTCTGTAATACACTCTCCCTAGACTCACTCTGTAATAAACTCTCCATAGTCTCACTCTATAATACACTCTCCATAGTCTCACTCTATAATACACTCTCCCCAGTTTCACTCTCTTGACCCCGACAACCACACTCCCCGTGCGACCAATCCTTAAATACATTCATTTTCTATAATATTTCCCCCCACGTTCTCATTCCATCTAATTTCCCTAACCTTATCATCTCAAGCACAGTTTAATGAAGCATTAGAATGCATTAGAATTCATGCCATTGGTGCCATAAGCAATGAACAGCGCATTGAGGTAATTAGACGCTCAGTCAACAGAACCTTTCATTTGTCCGGCGGCATTAATTCAAGTCGTTCCCGCGCACATCCTCCTCCACCACTATCAGTTCTCATCAGTTCCGAGATGTTTTCTGCACCACGCGCCGCTAATTTCAAAGCCAAGCGAGGTGAGAGGAAGTTCTCCCTCGCCCTAATCACCACGCTGTTCCTCGAGGCAATCAATGGCACGGCCTGCCGGTCGGTGGTGGAGTGCTTTTGTTGTCGTAGAGTGAGTCATGAAAACATACTGTTGCTCCCGCGTAATTTGTGTACCGCGCTGCCAGAGCAGGTCTGATGGATGCCTGATTGAATCAGCTAGCTCCATATTATTGGTAATCTGTGCCTCATCCTGCTGTTCTCGAATACAGAGAAACAGACTGGAGGCTCATCATTATTCCCAGCGACGTTCTGTGAACAAAATGCATCCTGCACTCACGCAGTTAGTTTTCACTTTTCCGACGTTCTGTTGTCCTCCGGTGGAACAGAGTCAATTTGTCTGACTTGGGGCTTACAGTGTGTTTGCAAGGTGACAAAGTGAGAGGAACGCGACCAGGGGAGATTTTGTTCAACTATAGACGCTACATTCGAAAAGCATCACCTCAAAACAAAAACGCCTCCTGTTTTGTAGAAGAGTTGTCCATACTGCATATTGTTTTGCCTTCTCCTTAGGCAGCAAATAAGACTCTACTGTATAAGTAGTTTTACCAGAATATGTCAAGACTGGTAAAGTTTTTTACAGTGAACATGGAGTAGGCTTCAATGGTTTGAACAGCAAACAGCCTCAGACTGGCCTCCACGACCTCTAGGGAGCAGTGACCTTATTTAGTTCTCTTGTTTTTTATAACAAATCTTTCTCTCTCCATAAAAATAGTGGACTATGGGCCCTGGGTTGTGGTCCTCCCTGTGGGCCGCCTGCCCTCCCTCGCTCTCTCTCTTAACCTTCCTCTTTCTCTACTCTCTTTCACTCTCTCTCACCCTCCCTCCCCACGTCTCTCTCTCCCTCTCCCTCCCTCTCTCTTTACTCTCTCCCACCCTCCCTCCCTACCTCTCCTGCCCTCCCTCCCAAACTCCCCTCTCTCTCTCTCTCTCTCTCTCTCTCTCTCTCTCTCTCTGCAACCCCGTCCTCTCTCTATGTCTCTGTTTTGCATTCTCGCTCCCCGTCTGTTCCTCTGTCGCTCCTCAACCCGTTGTTCAACACTCACCTTGTTCAACACGAGGACGGCTTCCTGGTCTCTGGTGCTGATGTTGAAGGTGTCCCTCTCCTCTCCGTCCAGGATGGTGAAGTCCAGCAGGGCGTTGTCATCCAGGTCGGCGTCGGTGGCGCTGAGGCGACCCACCTCCACTCCCGGCGCAGCCAACTCCGATACGGAGAACGACCACGCACCTGACAGGACCAGGATGGGACAGAAGAGGCTACCTTCATCAGAGCCGCGATACACGTGCTTCGGTGGACAATCTTTAGGAATATTCATCAGTCTTGGAGAAAAAAATGGAATTATTCCTAGAATAACTTGCAGCTGTTGCTGCATTTGCATATTATAAATGCCCCTGCATGTAAATGCACATGTGAACACACACACACACACACATACTCACACACACGCGCATACAAAAGCAGTTTACTAAAGTAGTCCCCTGAGAGAGTATTAGTACTCACTAATGATGCAAACTAATGTTCAGTTTTAACAGGCAAGCGAATGGCAGTCGGAGTGCAGTGATCTGTGACAGGCACTGTCAGTAGCTTGGCTTAAGGTGATGAATCTCTGCATCTCCCCGCTTCTCTCTTTCTCTGTGTCTGTCTCTATCACTCTCTATTCTTCCTTTCCCTCTCTCTCTCTCTATCTCTCTGTCTGTCCCTCCTTTCCCTCTCCCTCTCTCTCTCTCTCTCTCTCTCTCTCTCTCTCTCTCTCCGTATCTCTGTGATGCAGCTACACATTAACTAGCTTCTGCAGCCACGCAACCCCTGAGAGTACAGCGAGGCACATCTCAATCTAATGATGCCGGTTAATAATTCAGCGCCCTGTTGAATTTAACATGGAAAAAGCACACCTCTGTGCAGTGGGCAAAAAGACTCCTGAATGAGATGCTTGTTGTTTAATTTCACTCACAGCTGTTTTTTTTCAAAGAGAAATGATGGCCGTCTGTGAGGTAGAGTGGCAAAAATATACGTACGGTGATGAATGAGATATTATTTATGACTAAATAAATAATGAATTTCGTGCATTTCCAAATATGAGATTGCATCTATACAGCACTGCGTAACAGCTCCATATATCAAACTAAGAGAGAGAGGTAGAAAATATGAGTAGGAATATGAGGGAGGGAGGGAGAAGAGGGAGGGAAAAGAGGGGGGAGGGAGGAAGGGAGGGAGGGGGAGAACAGAGCGACAGAAGTAGGGGTGGGTTGAGAGACACATGGCGAAAAGCATTGTATGTCTGGAAGCGTTGCGTACATTCTGCAGTGATTTGACTGTCTATTGAAGCAGAAAGGGCTGAACTTTAAGATGAAATATTAATCGAAGGGAATGTAGAAACGCTCCGAAAGAAAAAAAGACTGACTCTATATTTCACAGCGGTTTGCAAAAGCTTAGTCATCACAAACCCTGTTTGTAGAACGAGCCTTTCTCAATTTATAAGTATGGTAATCACTATGACAAGCGTCAGGATGGTGAGGACGATATCATGGAACAAGTTGGGGAAAATAAAAGCAACAAGAGAAAAAAAACTAGTATTTCAATTCATGTGGAAACTGGTTCTTATAAAGTATGTGATGTATACAGTGTTATACTCTGAAAATTCGGTGCAATAATTGAAACAGAGCAAAATTATTTCTTTACCACGAGCTTGAAATAAGGAAGGGAACTGTTTGAATTTGTTCAAAACCAGGAGATTTTTTTCGAGGGTTCACAGTGGCACACAAAGATCAGACTGCCATCACATGTGACGTTACACGATGTTTCATCAGTCTAATCACACACACACACAAACACACAAACACACATCCACCAAAACACACACACACACACACACACACACACACACACACACATCCACCAAAACACACACACACATACACACACACACACACACACACACACACACACAACACCACACACACACACACACACACACACACACACACACACACACACACACACACACACACACACACACCAAAACACACACACACACATATCCACTAAAACACACACACACACACACAAATACACAAACACAAATCCACCAAAACACACACACACACACACACACACACACACACACACCACACACACACACACACACACACACACACACACACACAAATACACAAACACACATCCACCAAAACACACACACACACACACACACACACACACACACACACACACACACATCCACCAAAACACACACCTACATCCACAAAAAAAAACATACACACACACACACACACACACGCGCGCGCACACACACACACACAAACACACAAATACGTCCTAACATGCACCCATACAGCCACAAGTACACAGACGCACATATTTTCTCATTTGAACATTTGAATCCGGTCGCGGGCGTCACGCTGCTCTGTGGAGGTACTCACTCCGTCTGAAGCGAGGAGGGTTGTCGTTGACGTCGGCCAGCCTCACCGTCACCGTGGTCGTCCCGGACATCCCTCCCAGGTGACCCCCCATGTCCTTGGCCTCCAGGATCACCTGGTACTCCGCCTGAGCCTCGCGGTCCATGTCGGGAACAGCTGTGCGAAGAATACCTGGAGTGGATCAAAGACGAGGAGGGGCAGAGAGGACTATGAATGCAAACCGCTACCCCTATCACATCATCACACTCACAAAGAACTGCTACGAGAGGGCCTGTTGATGCTACAGTTAAAAACCAGAGCGAGCGAGGATATTCTCCAGTCAAATAGAACGAGGCAGAGGTTCTCTGGTAATGGCGAGGGGAGCCAAAAGGAATAACACTTGGCCCCCAAATGTGAGCCCAGAAGAAACGGAAGAGCCTTCAATGAGCTCTAATTAAAGTCAAAGGACTGCGGAGCATAATGCGGCGAGGTAGTAACCCGGCCATTAGACAAATTACATCCCTCGCTCAATAGGGCGCATCACAGCCCTTTCTTCTCTCTCTGTCAGAATGGGCATGCTGATCTATCATGAGATAACAGTGCCGAGTCGCTATTATCTTTGACAGCCGATTCACGAGCTGCTCTTCTTTTTTAACTCTGCAGCGCTGGAGAGACAGACGCGCGTCCACTGACGTGCACACGTGCCGTTGAATGCAGCTTGTCTACTGCTGACGCGTAAACATATGGCCCTAATAGACACAACAGGGAAGTTTAGAGCTGCACACAGTAACTACACTACAGTCCCATGTTGCGTCCAGGCCCCTAGGCATATGGTGCGCTCTATCTGCAGCTTTAAAAGGGACAGCGGAGCATCAGAGCGTCAGAGCCACACGAACCAGTCTGAGGATCCACAGAGAAATACTGCTGTCCTTGGGCGATGGCGTACACCAGCTTGGCACTGTTCCCATAGGTCGGGTCATCGGCGTCCGTGGCGGTCACCTGGATTATCGAGGTACCTGTTGCATGAAGGAGACCAAAGAACGAGATGAACATATATCAAACATAATAATGGAGTATTTATTTTCTGTGTGGACTGAGACACCTGTATCAGTGTCTAAAGAGTATATTATAGTCTATGCAATGCATGTGGTACACCCAGGATTAATATGTGTTGTGTAATACCTATATTGGCCATTTCTGGCACGGTGGCGACGTAGGGCTCTCCCTTGAAGACGGGTGGGTTGTCGTTGATGTCCTGCACCCGTATGATGAACTGAGAGGAGGGTTCCAAGGCGTGGCCCGTCTGGCGGTCCGTCGCCGTGGCGACGAGGCGGTACTGGTCCTTCTCCTCTCGGTCCAGGGACTTGGTGACGTGAATGTTGCCCGTCCGCTCGTCAATCACAAACACGGACCCCACCCCCTCCCCCTCCAAAATATACTTGGTGTACCCGTCCCCCCTGTCCATGTCTGTGTGGAGCTGTACGGTAAAAACATAAAATAATATTCAGAAATAATACTTAAATACAGCAGAAAAATACCAAACATAAAAAAAATCCTCTTTTGACGGTCTTCTCCCTTGTATTTGACATTTTTTATGGTTGATGTGTTGTTTGACCACTAACCCCAACATTACATCCCTCCTGCGGTACGCTAGTCTCTATAACAAGCGCAAGAATTGGGACCATGTGATTAGGGAAGACTTGGCCATACGTCAAGATGTGTGCTGCGTGTGCACTGGGTCTGAATGGAACAGCACCAGGTGTGCGGGGTTCACATGGGAACCAGGGTGATTACTGATGCATGTACAGCTAATTTACTCGCTAGAGCAATTCCGCCACTGGGGGATTAAGGGGCACGGGGCGCATCAGTGTGGACAGTGGCCTCTCAAAGTGTCCCGTGCTCACAGATGCATCACGCCGCCGCCGCTGCCAGAGTGTCCATCTGCACGTGTCCCTCGCTCCCTCTCCTCTCTCCATCTGTCTCCTTGCTCTCCCCTGTCCCCGCAAATCCATCTGCTTTGCCTTCTTTTTTTTTGGTATGTTCCTTTTTAATTTTCTTTTTTCGGATCTTTCGCTCTCTCTTCACCTCTCTCTAGCCCTCTATCTCTATTTCCTTCTCTCTCTCTCTCTCTCTCTCTCTCTCTCTCTCTCTCTCTCTCTCTCTCTCTCTCTCTCTCTCTCTCTCTCTCCCTCTCTCCCTCTCTCCCCATCCATTTCTCGCTCATCCTCTTTTTTAAACGAGCCACATCTCTTAACTCAAAATTGTCCATCTGCTCCCATGCCTGCCGTTCCCTCCTCTCTTTGGACTGACCGTCTTTTTCACTTTGCAGTCTAGCCGTGAGTGCATGTTCAGGGTGTAATGACGGAGACCGCAGAGAGAGAGAGAGGAAGAGGGAGAGAGAGACGGCAGATATTACTGTTAGTACCGTGGGCTAAAAGGCCAGACACACCAAAATAGAGAGCTAAAGAGATTAGTCAGCCTTCACCACGTATAGCTCTCTGACCAGGAACCTTCATATGTCTGTCCCCTAAAGGCACATCTGCACAGGCTCCTAATCCAGGAAGCTTACTCATGTCTTTAGCTGAGGACAATAGGGTCCCTCACACAGGGGAACCAAGGAGAACCTCTGCACCACTCACACAGGGGAACCAAGGAGAACCTCTGCATCACTCACACAGTTGAACCAAGGAGAACCTCTGCATCACTCACACAGTGGAACCAAGGGGAACCTCTGCATCACTCACACAGGGGAACCAAGGAGAATCTCTGCATCACTCACACAGAGGAACCAAGGAGAACCTCTGCATCACTCACACAGGAACCAAGGAGAACCTCTGCATCACTCACACAGGGGAACCTCTGCATTATTCACACAGGGGAACCAAGGAGAACCTCTGCATCACTCACACAGGGGAACCAAGGAGAACCTCTGCATCACTCACACAGGGGAACCTCTGCATTATTCACACAGGGGAACCAAGGAGAACCTCTGCGTTCAACTCCCAGCAGCTACAGCAAGCTTCATTGATCATTTTGGAAATTTACAGAGCCATATAGATTGATTTCTTCCTCGGTTATTACGTTTTTCCTCATTCGATTTATTGACCAGGCATTTTCGGCAAGACAATGATTTTACCTGACAAGTATCGGCCGGGAGTCAGTGGGAAAAACGAATTAAAGGAAATATTCGTTCTACATGAGAGGCTTGATGCATCCCAAGTTTATGCACGATAAAATTAATATATGTTCTTGCCAACTCTAATTAGCATTTTCCTGGTATGGATCAAGCAGACCAAATGCAATCCCTTCACATAAAGTCTGCACATGTGTGGTTTTGGGGGGGCTTGCTGTATATGTGTGAGCGTGTGTGTCTGTGTGTGTGTGTATATGTGTGTGTGTGTGTGTCTGTGTGTGTGGTGGAGGATGAAGTTGGGGATTATAAAAACCCACGATAACATACACAGCAAAACCCCAGATGAGGGACTGGCGTTTTCTCTTTTCATTCGTCTTTCATGCGTTCACTGCTCTCCCTCCCCCCACCTCCTCGGCTTCCTAGCTTGGATTTTGATCCCACACTTCACCGTGGAAGACATCTTTGTCAGTCAGTGTCTGTGCCCGCATCCCCCTCCTCTTAGCGTCCTCCCTTTCTCTACCCCTCTGTCCTCCCTGCTCACAACGTCTCCCCCCCTCGTGTTCTGCCTCCCTCTTAATTGCTTGCACAGTCCTGCTGCGCAACAGTCAGCATGCTAAAATATTTTCACGGCAGGAAAGAAAACTCATCCAATGCATAAAAACAAAACAGTGAAAGCGGAGAAAAATGTTTGAAATTATCTCTGGTAGACACCCCCCCCTACTCCCTGAGGGTCTCTCCATTTTCAGTTTATTCTTTCATCTTTCCTCTCACTCACGCTGTCAATATCATCACCATCTGTTTCCAATTTTTTTGTTCTGTCCTGGATTTCTAATCAATTAGTTTAAAACTGATTTGGTCTGAGAGAGACACTGATAAGGATGTTCCCAAATCATGTCAACCGCAATGGGTTCTGCATTGACCCTTCGTGTTGTTGAGAAAGAGGGGATGAGTAAACACATTATGCACATCTTTTAAAATCCCTTTTTTTTAAAGACCATTCTTTATGCAACTAGCCTACGAGGGGAAAGCGGCTCTCGACTGCACGCAACTCCGTCACAATGCAGCATGTTTTACAACACGCAATCAAAACCTACGAACACAAGCCATTCAGACAACGGAGGGCGGTGTCTCTGCTGACTGCAATAACACTCTGCATGACTGTATCAATAACAAGCAAGCAGTGAGGGAGATTAAACATTTATGAGGTGTACACAGTGTTGGTGAGAATCCAATCTGAGATGTCAGTATAAAGTATGCTGCTCTTGCTCTTAGGATACAGCTCCAGGACCTGCTGCCAGCCTTCCCTTTTTAGCGCTCCACACACACACAGCTAATATAATCCACTTTCGTTCCCTCCCGGAGTCAGGGCTACCAGCAGCTGCATTAGCAGCAGTAGATTGTAAGCCTGTTGAGGGCCACAAGTAACCTCCCGGGATCTGAGCGGTTCAATCAGGTGTGCTCTGGTTTCAAACGTCTCAGATGCTCAGCTCTCATCGTGGCGAGACCTGAAGTTCCTGTGTCAGCGTCGGGTGTCTGATGACCCTGCGGTAGCGGCGATGATTCGCTAACCTTGAGCTACTGTCTCGTTAATGATATGAGGTGGCTCAAAGACTCATAGACTCACCGTAAAGCTGAAACGGCATCAGCAGTGAATGGATTACCTGTAAGCCTATTTATGTGTATTGAATATATGAATAAATTCAACAAATTGTTTAGACCTGGTTGTGCCAAATACAAGTAAAAAAAAAGAGTACAATACTGCGTAAATAGGGTGCAAGCATATCATCTCTTCACAGTCAAATATTGATATAACTGTATTTTTTATTTTGAATATGTTTGTGCATAGTCTAGTAATATGCAGTATAAATATAACATCAGTATATCAGGATGGCGATGGTCTTACCCGTCCAATGAGAACCGGCTCGGGCCCTTGGTACTCCTCAATCACAAAGAACTGGTTCCAGAGCCAGCTGCGGCGTCGACGGTAGTGCCTCTCCTCTCGCTGTCGAGCTGTCCCGGAACCGCCGTCTTCGTCTGACAGCCAGGCCCACCCAGTGCTCCTCAGAGCCTTCCCAGACATGGCCACCCTGGAGTCTAACAGCACAGGACGCGTGTCATCGCAACAGGGGTTCCCTTCTCCACGTGGTCCCCGACGTGGTGGCCCCAGGCCTTTGTT
The DNA here is from genome assembly GCA_026901105.3 of Galaxias olidus. Taxonomy (NCBI): domain Eukaryota; kingdom Metazoa; phylum Chordata; class Actinopteri; order Galaxiiformes; family Galaxiidae; genus Galaxias; species Galaxias olidus. The sequence continues at coordinate 161,558 of JAPMUY010002775.1, forward strand.
TACAGCTCGGCGCTGACTTGTTGGCGTCGCACTACCCCCTGCGCGGAGAGACACAGCGGAGACATGTTCTGAGGGTGTCACCGTTGCCCCAACAACCGAGGGGTCCTTGTAAAAATCAAAGCTCCGCCATGCCGGCTCGTCTAATGCGCGAACAGCAGGTGGTGGGGACCGCTCAGCATCGCGGGCAGGATCTGTCGGCTCTTTGAGTCCGCGGAAAGTTTCAGAACTTTCCTCGGACTTTGAATCCGAGAGAACGTCTTGACTTTTCTCAGATGTTATCAGTAATTGAGCAGCGCCTTTGTAGGCGCTAACGGCCCCTGAGTTGGCCTCACTTAGCAGCTCGCTGGCACAGGCTAAAATAAGGAACAGCACTGTCTGCTTGGCCATGGCTGAGGTTTTGATGGTCACTCGGTTTTTAATTGGAGGCCGTGAAAAGGATTAATCAAAAACAGATTCTTTGGGACTTCCCACTTTTTCTCTTCAGTGCTGGTTCTGCATCACGTCTTTTTCCCTTTCCTCCATCATCGCCGTTCCCCCCCCCCTCGCTTTCCCCGGGGATCAGCCTCTGCTGTTCTTCTTTCTTTCTTCTTCTCTCTCTCTCTCTCTTTCCCAGGCAGCAGACATAGTGCAGCAGTCCCACGGTCAGAACAGGGATTACCTGAGAGGAGAGATAATTAGTGTAATCTCAGCTGTCTTAATTAAAACAAAAGCAAACGGCGCTCCTAGGTAGAGGAGCTGGAAGGCCTGCGGAGAAGTTGACAGAACTCTCATTTACTCATAAAGATGGGAGTAGACTCAAGCTTTCTTTCCCCATGTGAGAGCTGTGGGGAAGATTCAGGCAAGATTCTGCATACACATTCTGTTCTGTTGGCCTCCTATGTTCCTACTAATTATGAGGTGTGACTTACACACTGAGAAACACACCAAAATTGCGCTGTGCTTGACAGCATCAACTAAACAACAATAACATCATATGTTGATCATTTGGATTCCATGCACATCAGACATTTTGAAATGTAATTCATAGGAACACAGATCATCAAACCAAGGCACACAAGTTAGTAAGAGGAAGAGGGGGTTTTGTATAAACATTTAGTTTAAAATGGTCAGACCATTCAAAATGGCTGGTCATAAGTCAAAAACTGCATTGCTTAATCAATATTCTTTTTCATGTAGCCTATTGAATCATTCCAGATAGTCACATTTCATTTACTTTTCATTATTATATCAAATTGAACTGGAAATAAAATATAATCGTATTAGAGGTCACAAAGATGTGTTGCCCAGGGCTACCGGGGGTCTGGAGAGATTTTCAATTAAGTTCCCAGCAGAGAGCAGGTTTCTAGACCTGAGGGCCTCAGGATGGAGCGGAGCACCAGCACTTTACTACGTCTTGTCAGACACAATTGCCGGTCTCTCCAGTGATTGATATCGTCCCTAAAGATGGGCACCACGTGCCGCAATGCCCAGTGGTAAAAGACGTCCCCCTCAGGAGATGGATTGGGCTCATAAATAACCTAATCAATTGCTGTCCTCATTTGGCGGAAAGTTTAACAGTCTGAATTGTGTTAGTACTAGAGTCAAACTCAAACCATCGATCTTCAGAAGCTGGGGGTGCTACCGAGACTGTCACCCTTGCTCAACGAGACTGAAACTGTTCGCTCACCATTCGTCTGTGCACTTCCTTTTCACATCCATCACTCTTCTTTTACTTTCTCTGGCGGTCGATCTTTTACCTCGAGGTACACCCCACCCACCCCACGCTGGAAAGCATGAGAACCTTTTAACACACGAACACACACACACATACACACACACACACACACACACACACACCTCTGCTCAGAGTGCAATGCCTTCCATTTCCACGCCGTCTTGAGTGTAGACTTGACAAATTGCAGCCGGTTCATAAAACCCTAACTTTGCACTTCCTTATAATTCATCTTTTGTGTTGAACTGAAGAGTTCACTTCTAAAAGGCAGAGTAGACTACAATTAAAATAGGTCGCTATTGCCTTACAAAACCCACTTTGCTCAGATAAAATGACATCTAGCTTTCGCCTGCGGCTTAATTTACACCGTATTTTATGCGGTGAAATATTAATCTGAGTGTTTCAAATGTATTACGTTTGAATTGTTTAGGAAAGATTTACAAAAAGAAAAAACTTCTGAACTCTTTTATTTTCACTCATTAATTTGGCCTACTTACAAAAAAAGTGTTGTTCTGAACAAAAAGCAGTATTTGTGCCTTTGATCACAAGATGTATTTCAGACTTTGTTTCTACCTTTCTCCTCTGCTCATCATTTTTACCCCAAAAACAAAGAAGACTTTAGAAAGGGAATAATGCAGTAAATTCTTCTCTTTTTATTTCATTTGCACACACGATGCCATCTCATTAATATTTATGCCAGATGTTAACTCAGTCAGTGTGAACCAACGTTTCTGTTTCCCTCATCTTTTAACCATTCAATAAATCCAAGTGGTGCCTTCAAAGCAAAGTCTCCTTCCTTTCCTATTGTGCGCTAGCAGCCCCATCACTAATACCTCCTATACACTAATGCAAGGCTCAACAAAGTTTGAAGGATGCATTAGCGTCAGCCAGACTTAAGACCATCTTATAATTAAAAGCAAAATATGCCATTTAATGTGGTTTGAAGTCTCTGTGGTATCAGTGTTTTCTGAACTAAGTGTATGTACGTGTGTGTGTGTGTGTGTGTGTGTGTGTGTGTGTGTGTGTGTGAGAGAGAGAGAGTGAGATCGGCGACAGGAGGATGTAGAGAAGGAAGGAGGGCGTTACGGCGCGGCCACTTGGTTTATAAGGGGGAAAAGAGGAGTGGTGACACGAGGCCTAAATTGCAAATCGCTGTTTCAGTCTCACTTCACTCTGTGTCGACTTCGCTTCACTGCAACAAGGCTGTGTTGAGGTTATTAAAAATAGCCTGTGCATGTCAGGCTTTCACAAAGAGAGACAGAGATGGAGATATATAGGGAGAGAGAGAGAGCGAGTGAGAGACGACGTTGGGAACTTGTACATGGGTGTGAGGAAGGTGGGTGGGGGGCGGGGGGGGGGGGTGTAGAGAGAGAGACGAAGAGCTCGGCTTGTCTAAAGTGTCCGAGACAAAGAGCGATTCCGCTCCATCTCCTCCGACTCCTGACATTCCCTCTCATGCCCCTTCCATTTCTCTCTTTGGTGTTCAAAGACCGCTCTTCTTCACTCTTAGGGACCGCTCCTCTTCGCTCTCTGTCTCTTGGGCCTCGCGGCCAGTCTCTGAGGAGGAGAGGGAGGTCACGCTGACTGTGCTCCACTCTGCATCGTTGTTCACCTCACTATTGTCCCTGTCTTCTCTGACAGCCAGAAGGTCCGAGGGGCAACGACAGTCCTCCCGTCAAAGCCCCACAGTGAGCTGTGGCCGACGCATTTGCAGCGTCGGTGTTTAACGGGTGGCTCTAACAACATGACAAATTCAAGTGCTCAGCAAACAGTGAGCTATGCTCGTTGTGCAGGGCCGGCGCTATACACTAATGTCTGTGTGAGAGAGGGAGATAGAGAGGGAGGAGGAGAGGAGGAGAAGGTTAGGGTTAGGGGGAGAGAGAGAGAGAGAGAGAGAGAGAGAGAGAGAGAGAGAGAGAGAGAGAGAGAGCGGCGCGTGTTTGTAACACATGTGTGAGTTTCTGTGTGAACCTGAGGCCTGGACAATGTGCTGAATGGCAGTGATTGATAGCAATTGGATTTATTTTTTGGTAGAATGTGTCGTTGACATGTAATGACTGAAGACCTATCACCGCTCATCCATACTTTTCCTCATCTTGTCACAAAGAGTACACACACAGGCCTGCACATACACATTAACACACAAGCACACTTCAAAGCTGTTCATTAGCGCAGCGAAGATACACTCAACAGCCTGGAGCATGACCTTGTCTTGTTAGAGGAGTCTAGAAACTACGACCTCTCTGACGCATGTTAACGTGATTTACACACTTGGACTAACTATTATAATGAATGCAATGGCCAGCATTCTCATTATACGAATGCACTATAAGGCTATGAGGATGCACCCCTATAGGTATATATTGAAACTATAGTGCAAGCTGCCCATTTGCGCACCTCAAACACGCACTACAAAGATGCCCGATTAGAGCTTGCAAACACGCACACAAAACGTGAGCACGCGCATACACACAGAAACACACACACACACACACACACACACACACACACACACACACACACACACACACACACACACACACACACACACACACACACACACACACCTTGGTATGTAGCCAAGTCATAAAGCCCACTAACACATCCGTACCATCTGTCAAAGCTGGGTACTTAGTTCAGTCATCCAGAATATCGTTTCCTTTTCCGAACGATTCTCTCAGCTGAGTACTATGTCAACATTTTGCCTGCCGCTACAAAGTAGCATAACATCTGTTCATTGCACCATCAAAGGCAAAATTCCAACGTAGATACACGACATGTCTTCCATTACAAACACACAAACAAAAATGCACACAAAACGCATAGCATCCATATTTATTATACATGTATATTTTTTAAATGTATGTAGATGTTTTAATCATATAGATAATGTGTGATATATCCCTATTGATGTTTTGGAAACAAAAAAGGTCCTTAATAACAGCCTATTAATTAAACGTTAATCTGACAAGTATTGCCAAGTTGACAAAATGTTCATACAAACGGTGGTGCTCAAGCGCAGAGAAAAATAAAACAATGTAGCGACAGTGCATTGACGCGATTTCAATCTTACCTTTCAATATGAATCTGTAAGCAGTGCCATCGTTCAAGCAAAATGTGTGTTACAATGTTCCAACGAGGTAAGGGTGCCGGTGTTCCTCACAGCTCGAGCGTCCGCTCTGTCTCCCTTTCCCCTCTTGCACCTTCTCTCATTCGCTCTGTCTCCGTTTTCTTAGCGCTCTCGCTCTCTCTCTCTCTCGCTCTCTCTCTCTCTCTCGCTCTATCTCTTTTACACACTCACTTGCTCCTTCTTCTCCCGTTATTTTCTCTCTCTAATCAGTCCTCTTTACTGCTATCCACCAAACTATTGAAAAATTGTTTGATCTTTTGTTGAAATTAATCTTTCCACTTTTGAAAAGGATTCACTTTCACTGTATATTATTTATTTATAATCGAAAGCGGCTCCCGTCAGAGTGCTGAATTGAATGCTATTCTTATATGACGCTTATATGGAGGAAATTGCATATAATTTTGACAAGGATATCGCTATTGCTAATTAGTTAATTCTGGCGGTGTGTGAGGAACATTTTGTTGGCAACCCTGATCACAAACATCCATTACCTTACCCCGAATCTCCCCCCCCCCCTCCTCCCCCCTTTGTGATGCACACTTTGGGATTTTGCTCTTCTCCGACCCTTGAGGGCTCAAACAGGATTATCTCTATAAGAACGATCCCTGAACCCCACCCTTTAACTTCACATTTGACACAGTTCACAGTGTATGGGGAATATATACTGTAGGTAGTAGAAGAAATGTAACAGCACGTTTATATTTGAATTTTATAAAAGCCATTAATTCTAAATGTGCTAACTAAAAACAAGCCTTTGTCCTATTTGGATTATTAGATTATTATCCAAATATAAAACATAAAATGCATTAATGCAATGTGATTAAGTCTTAAGGTTTCATGGAGGTTATTCATTTCAACACCCATCCTCTGACCACACGCAGTCCAACTCATGATGTGTCTGACTCATGAGAGGAATCTCTACTCCCAGCATGATACAGAATCTAGCTTTGCTCCTGACACTCTTCAGTTTCCCCATATATATCCCGCTGCTCGCCTTTGCCGCTGAAGTCCAAAATTACATCCTTTCCGTTATATCAAGGCTCAGTTTGGACCAGAAGAAAAATAGAAGAAACACTGCATCCTCGTGCTCTAACCCTTTACATCAGCCCCTTGAGTAATTAAAGGGTACTACAAGACTGCTAAAATAAGGAGAGCAGACGAGATCAGAAGAAGAAACATTTTTTCTTTTAAATTCGTTTGAACGGTGACAGCGGAGAAAGGAAAGAGGAAAAAAAAACTTGTGAGAAGATGGAAAAGGTTTGTCAGCAGAACACCCGTATACGACTTCATTCAGTTCACATTATTACTGCCATGGAAGTGGGCTCTCGTTTTCTTTTCTTTTCTCCACCTCTGCATTGTGCGGGGTCCCTCTTCTGAATCATTCCGGCCTTTCATCGGGCTAGGCTCTCCCTACACACTTTTGTGTGGTTCTCTTTTCCATTTTTGCTGTCTTTAAACACTTTCTATAGCACATTGTGTGATGACTGTGTAAATTTATCTTGCATATAATTGAAATTCACTCAACTGCATTTGATGGATTTCCTTTATTCCAAGTAGAATGGGTTACTAAAGCTTGTGTCTGTCTTGTAAAAGTGTTTTAGGATCACTAAATAAATTCGTTTTTTTAGAGGAACCAGCATGCATATCCAAACCACCTCACAAACAAAATCATAGACCAAATTGTCCCCTAAATTCATTTCACATCTACTGTTAAGATAACGATGTCACTTCGGCTATACTAACCCCTGTTCCTCCTTTGTCCTTTTCACTGTCCCCGTCTTGTGTTCCCTCCTGTCTTTCTTTTCTCTCTTTCACCTTGTCTCTCTCTCTCTCTTTTTCTCTGTAATACTCCTCCTTCAGCTCCTCTCTCCTCCGGCGGGTCCATCCCTTGGCGGTTACGTGGTAGAGGTCCACACAGTTCCCAGAGTATGCGTCCCTGTGCGTGGCTCTGTATACTGCCTCCCTGGCCACAGACACGGCCTGCTCCACCGACAACCCCCAGCGCACCCCTCCATCCAGAACCGAGTAGGCATAGGGGGACCCCGATCCCACTGAGAAGAGCTCCCCCTGCAGGCGGGTGCCATCACTGCACACATAGTACAGGCTGGGCCCTGAGAAGCCCTGCCTCCCTCCACCAGAGCACCGCTGGCCTCTGACGCTCGTGGACAGGCACTGGGTCTTCCTCCACGCTACTGGTGGAACCAGACAGACACCTGACGGCTCTGTCGGGGATTGGACGTCTTGTGTTTTCCCCCCCTCCGTCTGACTGGGGTCCTCCATCAGGTCCTCCACCTGGTCTCCGTGGCGCTCCATACAGCCCTCCACCTCTCCCCCATCCCAGCCGCACAGCGTGGCGGCGACACAGAGCTCCGTGCCTTTGAAGGGGTGCAGCATGTGCGCCAGCAGTTTGGCAGCGCCCCCCGTCGACAGCCGCCGGCCGTAGCGGAGCTGGTAGAGGCGCAGCTCCCGGGCCAGGATCCTCTTCCAGAGGGCGCAGTCGGCCGAGGTGCCTGAGGTGGTGCCCACCAGGTGGGAGTGGACGGGCAGGATCTTCTGGGAGGCCGGGCAGGCCACCAGGCCCGAACAGCTGGAGCGTGTGTCCGCCGCCGCAATCACCCCGCCCTGGAAGAGGAAGGCCAGGGTGGTGGTGCCGTGGGACATGGGGAAAGGCAGAGGCACTGAGGGGGAGTAAGGGGAAGGAGGTGCTACAGGGGGACAGAAGAGGGAGGGGAGGGTTGAGTCCTGGGGGGATATGATGTTGGCAGTAGGGATGGAGATGGGGGAAAGGCTGGGGCTGATTTGGCCAAACTGTATCGGGCTCTCTTCCAGGTACTCCGCAACAGGTATATAAAAATGTAATGGACTCACACTGTTGCTGCCGGAGGAAAAATCTCTTCTGGTCCTCGGCCCAAAATGGACGGATCGGTCCTCCATGGTCATACCCGAGGTGGCTGGAGTGTCATTTGAGTCAGAAGTAAAATCAAGGACATCACAAATCTCCTGTAAAGCCATTGTGACAACGCTAAAATTACCCTGTGTGTCCCTAAAAAGTATGTAAAATCTGTGCAATTTTCTCTCCCTTGCTGTAAATAAAGTAGTTTATTGTTACTTGGTAGGGGGAAATCTTCCCTCAGTATCCAAAATGTAGATGTACAAGAGTGAAAAGGAAAATGTCAGCAGCTGAACTCCACTAAGCCTTTTATATAGGCTACATATGGTGACGCATGGAGCCCTTGTCATTGTGATAAGCAATCTACACGGCTCATTACTACGCTGCGGACGCTTGAAAATGAAGCATAAGACTGTCATTAATTTAGTTTTTGGATGTCCTCGAATAGGATATCCTGTTCATGCTCTTATGCGTGAGAATCAACGCTTCGAAAATGAGATAGCCTAATTTAATTTAGCCGGATAGTGCGCAGCGATGCATTACCGAATTTGATAAGTGATTAATCAAGTGGCCAATCCAATCGATTTTGGCCCACTAATGAAATGCTCAAATAGGGCTCTTAGTGGTCTATCAATGTTGATAGGCAGGAACACAAATTAGTTCATCACATTGGCATTTATTCATATGGGGAGGGCTTAATGCTTGCTGCACCAGAGATTCCGGAAAATCAAGTTGCTGGGAGATGTCCACAAATGTCACCTGTTACGCCTAACCAAATAAAACGACAGGCAAACTCCAGCGCAGAATGTGTTTTCCTCAAAGAAAAAAGGAGTTCTTCATTTCCTTTTGTTAATATTTTTTAAATGGTTGAATCGCATAGGCCTACGAAATACAGACAATTTATTTGTAGGATTTTTATTTTAAAATGAAAGTTTCACGCGCAAAGCACTCTGGATGTGCCATCGCTGCTCTGTTATTGTCGCTGGTAAGAATCCATGCACTTTATTTCGTTTCATGCATTTTGCGCAAATGTACAGAGAAGTGCAAGTAACTTAGCAGAGTAAACAGTACTCTCATATTAAAAATTGCATTTAATATTGAGACTACATTATCCTATTGAAAAACCTGTTATTAACTCCCCAAACCCTCTACACTGGGCCAGTAGTCTGACATAGTGTTGGAAATTTGTGTTTGCAAATTTGTAAGCACTTAACCAACTCTGGTCAAACTATCGCCGTAAGCTAAGTCTCGAACCTATATAATTAAAGGGACATTTACACAGCATATATGAGTGAATTAGCGACAGGCATGCTGGGAAGAAAACCCCTGAATAGCGCATTCTAATCAAACATCTCTATTTTGTTTCTCTCTCTCTCCCAGGGGCAGTGCATGACTCACTCCACACCCACCTTGTCATTGCTGACACCCGGTGAAGGTTTGGATGATAATTTCATAGAATTTGACTCTGCCCCCGATTTTGTGCTGGACGGCTCGGTAGTCACTGTGCGCTACTGGTGCTCCAAGGCGTGTGAACTCAGCGTGGAGGTGGTGGTGTCCACACCAATCAGATCAGGTGTCACAACCTTCAGAAAGACATGGAGCAATCGCAGACACTTCCGGGGTCCTAAGTCCCGCCCAGTGCGACTCAGGCTTCCGCCAGCATTGGCTTATCGCAGGGACATCTTCAACAGGCGCTCTTTGGAAGCAAAGGAAGTGCTGCTGCGAGCTTGGCTGGTCCACCTCGACGAACACTATGAAACTGGCACGTGCTATAACGGCTCCCTGGCGAGGACCTGGAAAGTGCTTCGGACAGTGCCGGCGGCCGAACGGCCTGCCAGACCCCCCCATGCCTGCCCTTCATGGTCGGCCGAGCTGAGGTGGCTGCTGACCAGAGACACAGTCCATCAGTGTCCACACGAGTCAGGTCAGGTCTCAGTCAGAGCACTCGCCGTTTTCATATATCCCAGTGTAACTGTGCTAGTTTAGCTTCATGAATTGTGAATGTTATGAATGGTTCTGAGTGTCTGAGGTTTCCATTTCAAATGGACTTGTTGATGTTGGAAGAAGCTGATTAATATAAAACACTGGCTGGTAATTATAGAGTCTCTTAGAGTAGATATGTTGGTGTTATTTATTGAGCTGTTGGGGGGGAACGTTATCAGGGATTTCTTGTCAGCGCTTCTGCTCCTCAAAGGCTTTATCATTTGGGTGAATTATTTCTTTATACACTGAGATTCAAGGAATGATTGCACTACATTTTCTCATTTGTTTCTCTGTTTTCCAATCTAAATTTGTAGACACAGTGGATATGTTGTCCTTCCCTGTGGTGAGCACTGGCGAGCGATTTGGAGTGGTCCGGAAACTCCTGCCTTTTGTGAACAGAGACCTGGAGAGAGTCCGTCTTCAGACTACTAACAACACCAGGTCTGACATAATATATGGACACAAAATGAGATCAAATTAGACTAGACTTTCTGGTCCAGAAGTTAATATGTCTTTGACACATACAGTACAGTATCTGCTGTTAAAATGAAAAACATCTGTGTTATACAGTAGACAGTGCATACACATGCTGTCACCCATACACAGAAGGTATACACACAAAACAGTCTTCTAAATCCTTTCATTTGAACACAATCCCATCAACGTATTGTGTAACCCACCCACTGAGTGAAACGAGTCCTCTCATGACGGTCAGATCATCACAAACTAGTCGTTTTATCCCTTTCACACAGCTAACCATAACGGAGAGACGTTTTCACTTGAATAATTCATGAATCCTGTCCCTGTCTTTAGTGTGCGATTTTTGGAAACAAAAGAGATGTCTGTCATCCTGGCGACAGTGCCAGAGCTATTAGAGCAAATCCACATCATACCCCCACAAAAAAAAAAAAGATGACAGGTTTTATTTGACAGCTTTATAGTATCGTTATGGCCAATCGCTCTGAGCTTTACGTTGGATTGATAAAAAAGAAAGACAATATCAGCAGTTCAATGCTACTGGCTACCCAAACAGAGGTCAGCGACTATGTATCGCCTTGGTGCTGGCAGCTGTTCCACCCCACCACTCTTTCACTTTCATTCTGCTGGTATTGTTACAGCTGTCACTACGTGGCTTCTTCAGAGCGTCGCATCAATACATTCTTGCACGCGTAGTTGAACACAGTGCATCAAGGCAGTGATGGCTGTAGTTTTCAACAAACCAAGTAAGGTTACTTTCTATATGCTCGCTCTCCATCTTTATTTTGGAGCTGACACAAAAACCCCGGTAACATTTTACAATAACTTTAAGTAATGAGCAGTTATTATACCATCAATAAACTAATATCTCATTATTAGTAAGTGTGTGGCAATGATTTATAAATTATTTCTAAAAGATGAGTTACTGTATGCAGGCATTAATAAATTATGAATTGGAAGCTGATCATTATCATCTGATTAGACAGGTAATCAATGCAGAGTAACAGGAAAAAACCTGCAGAAAGCAGACTGAACCAACCAAGAATGTGCACCTCATGTCAATGCAAAGTTCTCAATCCAAAAAACTAAACAGAATAACAGTAATTCATCTTTATAAAATGATTCATAGATAATTATCACACATTTACTAATAATACGATTCTAGTTTATTGATGATCTTATAACTGCTTATTAATGAAAGTTATTATAAAGTCTTTCCAAAACCCCCCAAAAATACCACCTCTCTAAAAATGACATGTCTTTTCCAGCTCTCACAGCTCTGTTCCAGACCGCTGACTTGGTGTTCCTATTGCCACGCCGCTTGCTTTAACTATTTATTAAGTGAGCATATAAATACATTCTCTCCCCCTTAAAAAAATCTTTGGCTCCTAGGAAAAGTCTGTCTGTGTGGCTCTACCTGCTGGAGTGGTGTGACAAGAAGATGTGCAGCATCATCCATCATCTTGACGGGCCCGCTAAATACACCTCTCCTCTGATTCAGCTCACTGACACAGGTGAGCCATGCCACCTGCGTGGGACACCTGATGCCTGCCTGTTGACGATAATTGAATTCAGGTGCGCTGCCTGATTACCGTTTCTCTCCGTGTGTCTCTCATGTACCGGGTCATTTGGGCTCGCTCCAAATAGACGAGAAAATGGTTTAAAAATGTATATCAACAGGTGTGATTGTGACGTAGATGTGCGCTGTGGGGAAAAGTATATATGTCGCCCCTGCGTCACGCAGAATCTCTTGGGCAGGTGATGTCATCATTCAGATGCGCCTGGCGACAGGGGGAGACGAAGCGTTCAAGTCCATCCTGGCTTTGCCTCTGCGGACATGGATCCGACTGGATCTCTCTTTAGACGGTTCCAAGGTACCTCATAAATAACAAGCGCATACCAGGCGGGAGTTGTATTTGACAACAAAGCCACTTTCCACTGAAAACCCTCCTCTCATTGCTTCACTCCACACACATTCCTTTAGAGCGCCTGTGTGATAGCATTTGATTTCCCTTAAGATTGTTCCCCAGCCGGGAGGGGTCAGTGAGTGCTGGCGGCGACTCAAGGCCCTGGCCGGTGCTGTGGATAATACAATTTGGAGTTGTTGTAGTCGATCAGGGCATCTCTGTAAGTACTGATCTCTCGGTGAAGTGACTCGTGTGGTTTTCAGGTATGGATGGAAGTGAGGCCTGCGAATTTGTCTGGGGGACATGGGGGACCAACCATCGCTACGTTCCAGTGAGTCAATGAATCATTTCTGGATCAAAAACGATGACAAATGCAATGTTTTATCACTCAGGTTTATATTGCTTTTTGCTACTTATGGATATTACACAATATCTTGTGAGACCCATCTTTTTTTTTACATTTTGATATTATTTTTGCAGATTTAAGGACAATATCCACTACAATGATACTGATGGATACTTTAGGATTGGAGGGGGCAAGCACATTCCAGGCATACGCGGGTATTTTGGACCAATCAAATACTATCGATTTGGGACTCGAAAGGTATTTAAATTATTGTGACCACATCGAGAAATGGGAAATAAAGATTAATTTATGATTCAGTTAGAACTTTTGTTTTGTGTAGTCCTATTCCAATATAAGTGTTTCTCTGAATGTCGTTTTGCACGACAAGCTAAGGCGCAGACAACTTTGTCTGTTCTTCTTTGCCACAGGTGAAAAACCCTCTGTTACCGGAAAAGACCTTAGTTGATCTGGAGCAGACTCATCTAAAGTGTGAGGAAATCAAAGAGCTAACTGCAGCATTTCTCCAGGCACAGACTGACAGTCACCTAGTCCTACAAAATGGTGAGATAATATGAAGGTAGCTGATAAGATGTCAGGAAAAATAGTGCGACTGAGCTTTGAAACAGAAGATTGTGCGCTATTACAGTATATTTTTAAACAAGGCACAAATTGAGTGTCTGTATCTGTGATGAATTGTCAACATTAGACTCGGGCAAAAATAAGCTGAATTATTATTGAGCAAGTAAGTAAATTTTATTTATGAGGCGCTGTTCGAAACTAGAGTTACAAGGTTCTGTATAACCTAAAAAACATAACTAAAAATATAAAAACACAAAAATAACAACAGAAAATACGTTCAAAACTGTACGTTTATACAATAATTATATATACAACCATTATATCCTACTGTGCACACCATGATATTATGATGATGCTATTATTTTTATTTTTACATCATTCCTATTTAATGTTTATTTGGTATTTCAGATCCACGTCGTCCTCTCTCTTGTGGACGATGGGACCTGCTGGAGCAGAACACCTGCAAACAAACGTGGAGCTGGGAAGCACAAATAAAGCACAACACACTTTTCCGTTTCCTGCAAACACACCAAGAAAACCTCTCTCAAGGTAACCTGACTAGCCGTGATGGACCGTAACAGTCAAGAAAAGGGTGTTACATTTTTTCTTTGGGAAAAAAACCCTGATACTTACAACTAACTAACCTTTTCTACCGGTAGGTATCAGGAACAAACATCGGGGTAGAAAGTTGTATGAGCTTGTTGTCGGCGACATGTTTGATGGCTTGAAGATCCAACCCTCTCCCAGCATGGTGAATCTCCTGGAGGTCTCCTCGTGCTTTGGTCACCCTCAGGCCTCTCTCCTGCTGGCCACCATGCATTTCACTGGGCTGGGGGTTCCTGTTGATCAACAGCAGGTAAACTTTATGGCCACTGTGCTGCCTACTCACCTGGTGAAACCATGTTTCCAAGGTTTTACACTGCTGGAGCTGTGATAGGTTATTAAGAATTATTCATTCCTCTTTTAAATGTAGCGATGAGGTGAATTCATTCAAGAAGGAAACCTTTACAAGTCCTCTAAGACCAACTGAAGCGAGGCCAGACTTGATAACCTTAAAGCACCAAGTGTTCAGTCTCGTTCTGTGCATACAAACATACATTTGCAGCCCAAAAGGGACATTATTTTAGTGACTTGGGTAAAGTTGCATTTTAGTCTACTTGCCAGTGCTGCCTTGCAAACACAGCCATAACCTTATGTTTTAGTTGTCCAGGCATCTGATTGGCTCTCTGAATAGCCACGGTAAAGTGTTCCATGTTGGTCTCTTTATGGCTCTGGGCAATAGTTGCCATGGCTGTTTGTATCCTGCGTAATAACATACGTTGACGTATTGACAATTGTTTTTCCAGGGTCACGTCTATAGCTTGATTGGCGCTGTAGCTGATGACCGTTTAGCTCTCATGCATTTGGGCTACAAACACATGCAAGGTATCGATGGGTTTCCAAAAGACTTTGACATGGCCTATAGCTACTACTCCAACGTGGGCGTCCAAAGCACCATCGACCAAGGAAAAATACTGGAGAAACATGTGACTTTTAACACAACCATACACAGCTTATAGCAATTTAGTTTCATTTGACTTTATAACTGAATAAACTTGCTACTTCTCTGTCCACTGAAGCAATTGCCAACGGAGTTCATTCGTCTAGACAATAAGGAAGATTTGAGAAGAGTGACGCCGGAGACGAGCGACCAGTTTCAGTTTCTTCAATTCCAAGCAGAGAGTGGTGACCTGGAGTCTCAGGTAATGCATACAAAAATGTTTCATTGGTATATGAGCTTCCTGTAGTGGTGGACATTTATGTAAAATGTGTTTCAATATTTTTGTGATTAAACTGTTTCATTGGAGATCAAATCTATGTTCTTTCTTATTACAGAAGCACCTGGGCAGAATCCTGTTCTGGGGACTAAATGGGGTGTCCAAGGATGTTGTAAGTGCAGTGAGGTGGTTTAAGAAGAGTGCCATGCAGATGAAAGACCCCTCGGCCATGTATGACTACTCCATCCTGTTTGTAAAAGTAGGCAGCCTTACACAAGCCCCTTTATTGTAATTCATTTAACAATAGCTGTCAGACTGAAAAGCAATTTCTTGTGTGTGTGTGTGCGTGCGTGCGTGCGTGCGTGTGTGCGGTACGTGCATGTGTGTGCGTGTGTATGAGCACACCAATTGCATGGAAAGCCCTGTTGTATAGATTAATTCATGTGCACGTGAGTCTGAGTGAATGTTTTCAACAACGGACACAATGCTACTGATTCTTCCAGGGTCAAGGAGTGAAAAAGAACTTAACCTTAGGCATGCAGATGATGCAGAAAGCTGCTGAAATGGTACTTTTGCTCCATTAATATTTCAGAATTTCTCTCTAATACAAGTTTTCATAAACCTAAGGCTATGTGAAATACCAATGGAGGACATGTTCAAAGGAAATGTTCCAATTTACCAAGGACTTGTCCATTGGTGTCTTTTTAAGGGGTCAGTACAAGCCCTGAACGGTCTGGGCTGGTATTACTGCGTCAAAGTGAAAGACCACAAGACTGCCATGAAATACTTCCAGCAGGCCGCCAGCAACGGCAGTGAGAACGGCATGTACAACCTGGGAGTGTATTATCTAACCGGGAAAAACCCAGACCATCCTACGAGGAATGAGGTATAGTTGTCAATAAATACATTATAAAAAATACTTTAGAAAAAAGCTGAGAAAATCCTACCAAAACTGACCGTTTGACCTCTACCATAAACACAATATAACATAACATTCAAAACCATGTTACTTGTAAAAAACAACAAAACATTTTTCATGCTTGGGACGGAGAAGGATTGGTTAACGGCGTGGTTCTGCCCTCGTCCAATAGACCGCTGCGTTTTGGCAGTTCCTTAACGCGTCGGAGGCGGGTCACGTGGAAGCGGCGGTGGAGGCGGGCTGGTACCTGTCGACGGGACGCCTGGAGGGGGTGTCTCAGGACGCACGGAGGGCCGTGATGTAAGTGCCTCTCGTCGTCAGCACAGCAAAAAGGAAGCTTTTGTTTAGGAGCCTGTTGCACTTCTTTACCCCCACGGCGAGATTGCGTTGAAGTCCCTGACAAGGGCTGAGTCAAGGACAGAGGCCCTGGCATGTTTCATTAACATATCTAAAAATAGGGTTCCACTGTCACCCACAATGAAAAGCCTGCCATAAGGAGGAACGGTGTTGCTCGCTCGCTCTCTTGTCTCTTTCTCTCTCTCATTCTCTCTCTCTCTCTCTCTCTCTGATCTCCGCCTTTGTCTCTTTCTCTTTGATCTCCACCTCTCTGTTTTTTTAGTGTCTTCGAAAGTATCCAAGTTAAAAATGTCCTGTTTCTCTTGTCAGTCAATTTATTTTTTATTTTTTTTGCTCGTCTATTTTTTGTGTTAAAATGTTTCACAACAGGTTACGTTGTGGTAAAGATTTCTTTGTCTGAGGTGTTGTTTAACATTTTGAATCTTCCTTCTTCCGTTCCCACGCGTTAGCATTCTCAAACAGGTATGTGAGCTGAATGGCCACGTAGGCTTCATACTCCGGGAGGCTCTTCAAGCTTACCTCCAGGGCTCGTGGTGAGGACATTGTCTGCTTCATTATCAGACTCTTGCTTGTTTTGTTTATATTCTGTTTCCGTGTGTGTGTGTGTGTGTGTGTGTGTGTGTGTGTGTGTGTGTGTGTGTGATGTGGTTGATCAGTGTTGATGTGTGGTTTTGTCGTGTTGTTTTGTCTGGTCCAGGGGAGAGGCTTTGGTGAAGTATGTTCTGTTGGCAGAAACTGGTCTGGGTGTGGCTCAGAACAACGCTGCTCATCTGTGGGAGGTAACAACCATACAACACTACATGCTTCACATAACATAGAGGTTTAACAGTGTTTTATTTATAATTTTTTTTACCATTTTTTATTATTCTGAACATATTACACTTATACAAGTTGTCATAAAAAGGTGTCTCACTCAAATCCTTAGCTTGTTTTCACTTTCGTACGTGATGAAATCCCCTCAAGGCTATCTAGCAGCGCTGCCAGCCGCCGGAATGAAATTCTATACTGCATGTTTTCATCAAATCTCAGGCACCGCTATTCTACTACTCTACCCTTCAGCAACAGTCACACTATTGAAAAATGCACTTTAAAAAAATCCAATTGACATGTAGTGGTGGTGAATATAAGAGTAAATACAAAGCAGGCCAGGTTTTCTATCCGGAGGCCCCGGAAAGCGCGCCGGAGAGATACAATTACAGACGACAGCGTAACCGTCCTCCTCGCTCTAAGTGTCTGTTTTATTCCAGAAGCTGGGGCCTGACACGGAGTGGCAGTGGAGATATCACAACCACTCCACTTTCAACCATGCGCCCCACGCCTCTGGTGACTTCCCGCGTTTATTGCCTCAACTTATTTTTTTCTTCTTCTCTGTTTGGAACTGTCAGTCAAGTTGATTAACGACGGCAATTCTTCCGCCTGCGTAGGTTTGCTGACGATGGGAGATTACTACTACCAGCGTGGGTCCAGCGGCGTCGGAGACCGGCCGTCTCTGGTGTCTCAGGCCGCGTCCATGTACGGCCGGGCAGCGCTGGCCGGCAGCCCCCAGGTGACTTATACCGAGGCGGAGGCTGTAGACTCACCCATGCAGAATGATAAACCCTAATCAACCTCCCGCAGGATGAAGCCCCACGTAATAGAAAAACAAGAAACAGAATTATACGCCTGTCATTATTTTGAGAGCTACTCGGCGCCAAACCCGCTCATTACCTCATCATCACGGGCTTCTGGTTTTGTTGGTCTGATTATCTCCCAGGGGCTGTTCAACTTGGTGGTTATGGCGGAGGATGGACACATACTTCCTCGGCGCGTCGGCGCTCAGTTTGACGTGTCGCCTCACGCTGGCGTAGACATCGTGGTGGAAAAGCTCCTGCGAAGGTGTGTGTGTGTGTGTGTGTGTGTGTGTGTGTGTGTGTGGACTAAGCGAGGGGCATCGTTTTAAAGATATTGACGTGAACCTGTGTTTTTATGCATTAAGCATCACAAGTGTTGAGATTGAAAAAAAATTATGAATAGGAGAGAGAGAGGGTGCGGTGCAAATGGAGGCTGATTCGTGACTGTAAATCAGGTCTCATAGTTGAATAAAGGCTGGATCTTTGTGTGGCTTTCTGGTGTTAAACAAAAATAGAAGTAGTTATTGTAATAGTAATAACCTAAATGTTAAATTATATAGCTGTATTTGAGATATGCTGCAAGCTGTTTACATGTGCACATACTGTACATGCATATATTCATGATATTGGTTTTCTTCAGATGCACGGCACTTGAGGGCGAAGGCGATGTGACACCATGTTCTTTAGCTCTGTTCAGAGTCCAGATGGGAAAAGCCTGGAGGAAGATGACTCAGAGCTTCACTCAACTCTCATTGGTACGCAACACTGACTGGTATTACGCTCGCATTGGAACCGAACCTTATTATATTTGTGTATGGCGTGACTTGTGATTCCCTTACACTGTTGCGTTTCGTTTTGCAGGCATATGCATCCCTGGGTTCAGTAATAACTGCTGTGCTCATCGGGCTTTTCCATGGCTTACTTGGTAAGTCAGACAAGTCTGTCCTGAATGCAGGCGTCATTTCATGTTTGTCTGGCATTGATAAAAGTGCCACAAGGTGGTAGGATTCCCTTAGGTTTTAAGTATGGCTATATTGTTATAGGTAACTCTAGGAATGCTTTTGTGTATGTTTGTCTGGGTGAAACGCTTTGCTGATTGCCGAATAGTTTTCCATGCGTACCTGTTTTTTTCCTTTTTCAATCATCAGAATATTTTCAATTGGACATCATCAGTACTGGCAGGGGTCCAACAGCGGAGGGGAGGACAGAGGGGACCTTTCCTGCCGCTCAAGCGGCTGTCAACCGTAACGGAACGCTGGGTGACGTCGCCAGGAGAGAGAACGTTGACATCCAAGCGGTGACAGCGGGCAGGGTTCCGTGGCTCAGCCGTCTGAAGGCTAAGCAGAGTCTTCATCAGGCCTGTGACTGGGCCGTGACTGCGTCGGGTGTGCTTCTATGTGCCCTCTGCATCACCGTCTCCTGTCATCTCCTATGACCGTTCCACTTTGATCCTATACCATGGTCCGACGCCAAGCCTTAGCACTGGAAGCACTGGGGACAGGCAATAAGGCAAAAGATCACGGCAACAGCATATATGTCTGCTCTACGCACGGCTGAAGATAGGATGTGACACATTTGTTATTGCGGAGAAATCTGACCCAGTTAAACTTGTGAGAATTGAGTCCGTGGAAGTGCTTCAGCGATTCCCTCTGTTAGGGAGAGCGCTTTATTCTGCGCAGCGCATAAAACTAATAGACCTTTTTTTTTTTTTTTTATTGAAGAATCCTGTTTATTGAACAAAAATGGCCTACAAGGAATAATTCTGAAAATGCTTTATAGCAGATCGGCTTAATGAGTTGGAAGGCCGTGAACATGACACATAGTATTTCAGAGATGTCTGAGTCATTCAATCTTCAGCCTCCTAATGTTATTTTTGTTACACTTTTATTCAAGGATTTTTTTGTTGTTGATGCAATTGGGCTTGAGTTGTTGATGTGGTCTTACGGTTTATGTTATTCATCGCTTTTAAGAGCTTTAAAATATATATTTTTTAAATCTCAGCAGCATATTAACATAATTTTATACTGATGTTGGCAATAAAAAGAAACGGAGGAAATAAATAAACTGGCTCTCAGTCATTGGTGTTGGTTTAAAAATTCCAAGCAGACACTGTTCTAATAGGTGAGCTATTAGTCGTGGTTCCCGGACCTATCATAGACAAGCCGAAGATAAGTGACCCTTGCGGGCTAGCGGTTGGGCCACAGCAGAACAGAAGGCTTCTATTCTCTGTCATGTCCCTTTTCCGAGGCCAGCAGGCAGAGTGGGAGAAAGGCATCAGGTAGTTATTGATCTAGCCCTCGTCTGAGCAGGTGCTGCTGTAATCCTGGATGATTTATAAGATAAAAAAGAACAGATCCGTCTTCTTCTATCCGGGGCCACAGGTTACCATGGATACCTGGGCTAGGTTGACGCAGGTGCCATGCTGAATCTAAAGCAGGAGGGCCCCTAAAATGGAACCCGTCAGTCTGTCTCTCTTTTTCGTTCAGCTTTTCAATCAACCGTTTCTGAATCCATTGCTAACGTTCTCTCTTTCCACCCTATACACCCACCCAGCCTACCCCTCGCTTAACTTCCATTAGATTATCACATTAATGAGTTGATAACATAAGGATTGACCTTGGTGCCTAATTGCCAGCAGGCATGCTTCAGTTTGATTTATTGTCGACTGATTAGTTTTCCATTTAATGTCATAAGATATTACTCGAACAACACCGATAGGGATGAAGCCTTCATCTGATGAAAGCTGAGGCTGGACTATAACTTTGACTATCATCCCATTCTTCTTGGAAAAGAAACGTCCTGTTGAAAGTTGAAATGACAAAGTCCTCCTGTTGTCGCTGTGGGTCTTGTGTGTAGCTGCCACTTAGGAATTCACTGTCTGCCACAGAGCAGGACTCAGAATCTCACACTCATAGAAAAACGGACGAAACACATACTGTGCGTACATCATCATCATCATCATCATCTTCATCCGCTTTGTCCGGGGTCGGGTCGCGGAGGTGGACGTGCCTGGAACACCTCCCTAGGGAGGCGGCCAGGTGGCATCCTTACTAGATGCCCGAACCACCTCAACTGGCTCCTTTCTACGCAAAGAAGCAGCGGCTCTACTCCGAGTCCCTCACGAATGGCTGAACTTCTCACCCTATCCCTAAGGGAGAGTGCCAGCCACCCTCCGGAGGAAACTCATTTCCGCCGCTTGTATCCGCGATCTCGTTCTTTCGGTCATGACCCACCCTTCATGACCATAGGTGAGAATAGGAATGAAGATAGACCGGTAGATTGAGAGCTTTGCCTTCTGGCTCAGCTCTCTCTTCATCACAACGGTGCAATAAAGCGACTGCAACACCGCACCCGCTGCTCCAATTCTCCGGCCCATCTCTCATTCCATTTTCCCCTCACTCGAGAACAAGACCCCGAGATACTTGAACTCCTTCACTTGGGGTAAAGACTCATTCCCTACTTGGAGTAGACAATCCATCGGTTTCCTGCTGAGAACCATGGCCTCAGATGCGCACACAACTTTCTTATTCCAACGCTTGTCCACAACTTTCACTCCAAACACGTATACAAAACTTTCACTCTAAACACCTTTACATAACTTTCACTCTAAACAGCTGTACATAACTTTCACTCTAAACACCTGTACATAACTTTCACTCTAAACACCTGTACATAACTTTCACTCTAAAGACCTGTACATAACTTTCACTCTAAAGACCTGTACATAACTTTCACTCCTACGCAAAAGTGCACTGTCGGTTATCAGAGGCTGAATAAATGATTAAACGTGAATCAAGGGAGGGGGGGATCAATGTGAGTAGCAATAACAGTATAACAATAATGACTTTATAATACCTAATACTATGGTCTGGTAAAATACATAATATAATTCTGATTAGGTGTATGAATTTACAGAAATGCACACGTATTTACAATCTCAAATCATGGTCTTCGCTTCCTTCATCATTTTTAAAAAAATATTATAATAACTGTGTTCTGTGGATATAAAGTCAGGTGTTTATCCGGATCAATAGTGCCAGGGTGGGACAATTTAATCCGTTTCATAACTGTCATTTGTTAGACCTCCATGGCAACAGGTTCAGAGCAGAGAGTGTTTTGTAGCAACAGGTTCCACAGTGTTCTTTTCACAGGCCAAAATGTCCCGAGGCTTCTTTTATTACAGAAAAAAACATATTTTATCAATATAGTTACTTAATAAGTACTGCTCTAATGGATTGTTCAATCACATTGTCAAGGAAAACCCATTGACATCAAACCTTTAAACTACAGATTACATACATCTCAACACTGCCTTTTAACAAAGGGGGCTTGTGGCCCATGTTGAAAGCCTAGCCAAGTATTGTATCATTTGCTTAAGCAGTTGGGGGTTTCAGTAAGTGTGGAATGCAGAAAGAAGTGAAGCCTTGCTGTACTGATTCTAATGGCGTTGTAAGTATACCTTCAGTATTTGCATCAAGCATGTTACAACACAACCAATACTCACTTTTAAAAACTAAATTAATCTTCTTTATTTACAAATATCCTGCATCTTTAAATATGTACACATATAATTTATTTTCTCTTATATTCTGCTAATGCTTTTAATGCATATAGTTTTAAAGCATTTAAACACAAGCCCCGGTGGGAATATGATGCATGATTCCTAGCAGCAGCATTTGTAGTTGTCATAACAAAAGGCCAAGCCTTAGTAAATAATACACGAACACAGCAACAACAATGTGTTTGACTTGACAGAGCTTTCTCGGGAATGAATGTCTACTGCAGAACTGCAGACATTATTTCTAAAGGCACTACAATAGAAACAACAACAATCTAATAATTATGCAAAGAGTATTCTCAACACTTCTTCCTTCAGCTACGTGATGTACTACTAGTGCATGGTAAATATCTTCAAGTAAGACATGTTCACTGCAAAGTCTGTGAGAGAAAAGCCAAAGGTTGAAGACAAAATATGATGATGATGATGATGATGATGATTATTATTATTATGAATATTAATAATAATAATAATAATAATAACAATAATAATAATACATCGCAATTGATATAGCGCTTTTCTAGACACCCAAAGCGCTTTACACTGTGGTGGGCGACTCACAATTAAGTACCAATTTGTTGCACCCACCAGGGTGATGCCCCGGCAGCCATTTTGCGCCAGACTTGCTCACCACACCTCATAGTAATTATTATTATAAGACCAACTTATATTACAAAATGTATCCAAATATACAATTTTACAGTGGACAAAAAAAAAAAAACTGAATTTATTTGTACGTGTGTGTGTTAGAGATGTGTGGCTTTGGTTGCCTCCTCAGGCTCCCCGTCAGTGGACAGTACAGGGTTGTCATACATCTCCATACTCTTCTTCCTCTCCTTCTTCCCGCTCTCCTTCCCCTCCTCCTCCTCTGTTTTCCGGCAGCACTTACAGCAGCAGCAGCAGTGCGAGCCACAGAAGCCCAGCATGGAGGTCACCACTCGGTCCCAGGGTTTCAGCGAGTGCAGCGGGCGAGGAAGGAAGTTCCAGTTTCGGAGTCCGGAGGGCAGGAAACGCGGGCAATGTGCCTGCATCAGGTTGACCACGATCCCAAAGACGGCCAAGGTGACGATGGGCACTCCCACACCCACAAGGACCTGCCACCCGGCTATGGACAGGCCAAAGATCACCAGCGGCATGAGGAAGAACAAGAGAACGAGGTAGACGATAGCAAACCAGCGGTATTTGGCTGTGCGGTTACCCAGTGCTTTGGCCAAACGGATAGGTAACCGAGTGAAAGGGATGGGGTACCATAGCAAGATGCCCGCTATGTTAAAAAAGAAATGACAAAGGGCAATCTGGAGGGACACACAAAGTTAGCTTGTTAGTCCCTGCTACTGTGACAAAAGCTGTACAACACCAATGTAGCCTATAGTATAGGAGATCTACATTCAAGGCAAAGACACTGGTACACCAAAATACTGGTACATAGGGAGACTCAAACCTGCAGTGAGTTGGCTAGTGTTTCCCCAGGACTAGCCATGGCAGCAAGAATGGCAGTGGTAGTGGTTCCTATGTTAGAGCCCAGTGTCAAAGGATACGCTCTCTCAATGCTGATGACACCAATACCTGTTAACACCCGCAAAAAAGGCACATAATACATTTAATTACAGTGTAATACCACTGCCGTATTTCATTCATGCCAAATTACTAATTAAATCTAGCTAAATATGTATTAAGCATGTCTGTGAACCAATATTCCAATAACCATAACCAAAATCCAATGATTTAATTTCAGAAATTTTTCTACTGATGAATGGAAAGTGCAGTGCTAAAGTAGTCTTACCAACGAGGGGTGTGATAGCTGAGGTAAAAACAGAGCTGCTCTGTACGATGAAGGTCATTCCCGCTCCCACTAGCATGGCAATGTAGCCGGTGACCCAGGAGAAAGGGAAGGGAAAGTCTGCGTACACAACAAAGAGAAGTATGGCAATTATTTTGTTGAGAAAAACACATTAGATGGAAGGCAGGATTCGCTGATGTGGACCGAATCTGGCCCTAGACAAAGAATAAAGAAAAAAATCAATAGTTAAAAAAAGTTGTAGTCCAAAAATAAAACACTGTTTTGGACAAAGAACATTGAAAGTAAGTTTTTTGGAGTGAGTTATGTTTTTTGTTTTTGCTTTTTTTAAGCACCTGAACATCCTCCATCACACAGTATGACCAACGCACCTTTGGCTACTTGGAGGCCGTATCGACTTACACAGAGAGCTGTGGGGTGGGGGGTAAAAGTGAGAGATATGGTGTACCCCCCCCCCCCCCCTCCCCCAGGGTTTACACTATCAAACCGAATCCATGTTTCACCATGTTTTGAAATGCAAATTTCCCTTTAACGATACTTTACATTGTCTACCAAGTGCTCATAAAGTTTTGTGACCTTATGACTTACGGAATCAAAGCACCATCACAAGCAACTCATACTTATAAATAAGACACAATACATTTTTTTGTGAAAGGGAAAACTAGAAGCGAAAGGTAAATTGAGAGGGTTACACCGACCTGTGTTGAGAACTTTCTTGATGACTACGGCCACTTGTCCTTTGAGCATGGAGTTGAGAAGCTTGACGATGAGGATGAGGCAGGAACATAAAACCAGCAAGGATAGGGCCAGTAGAATCAGACCCACTGCCAGGTCAGGCAGGTTAGCGTTGACAAAGATATGGTGGCCTGCAGGGGCCAAAACGAGTCAGTATTTCCTTGGTAAATGTCAACATGGAATGTAAAAAAAATACAAATAAAAACATGCTAATTTACAATTGTGTGTGAGAATTATTTTGAGTTTGGATGTGTATATCACAAAAGTGTAATCGTAGATTGACTTTTTTTTACTTGAATCACTGAGATAATACACAATGTGTGTAGTTTTAGAACCATTAAGAGTCAAAGGTGTGTA
The DNA here is from genome assembly GCA_026901105.3 of Galaxias olidus. Taxonomy (NCBI): domain Eukaryota; kingdom Metazoa; phylum Chordata; class Actinopteri; order Galaxiiformes; family Galaxiidae; genus Galaxias; species Galaxias olidus. The sequence continues at coordinate 186,672 of JAPMUY010002775.1, forward strand.
TCAGTGCTGGGAAATGTGTGGCCTTGCTCCAATACTTTATGGTATTGGCTAAAGTGTTAAAGTGCATTCTGTGATAAATACTGAATACGTGATAACCTTTTCTCTCGAAGCAGTTCTATTTATGTACTGTTTTTCAGCTTTAGCTAACAAGCTTTTTCTGATTTAAAGAGTTCACTCCTCAAAGGATCTGCATTTCTGGCATAAATAAGGTTCTGTCCATTTTAAATTAAACCTCAGGCTCTCAGCAGTGACCTGATCAATGACCCAAACCATTAGGAAGGGAGGGCGGCTCCATTATAAAACGATTCATTCAAAGCAAACACAAGAGAGAGATGGCCGGCTTAGCTTATGCCCATTGGCTGATTGATATCCAAGCGCGACGGTATTTCGCTTTGATTGGCTGTGTTACACCCCGAAGCACAGGCTTGTTGCGTGTCCTTGATGGACTCCAGTGATTCAGCGGGCCAGGATGAATGAGTCTTTTGAGTTGGTAGAGAGAGTGGGTAAGGGCATTGGCTACAGTCACCGTAGAGAGAGTCAATAGGATTCATTGTCCCAATATCAGAGGCACTGTCTGAAGATGGGGGGTGGGTTGAGGGTGAACAGGGGGACAGGGGTTTGGTGTGTTTCTCAGATTTCACACAGCTTCAGTGGGTCGGGTAAAGATCCAGCTGGCTTTGGTAAGGTAGTTTCAGAAGACTGTGTTATAATAGCTTGTCATTCGTCAGGACTACAGCCGCACTTACATTTCTGAAGATTTATGGTCTCGGATACGTTCTTCTCTGTCCACGTCAAATTCCCCTCCTGCCAACAGAGGGCACCAACCGTACAGTTTTCTATTCCTGGGACAGTGACATTCATTAGAGTCTGTGGAAAGAAACAGGGGGGTGGAGGGAATTAGAAAAATTTGATGACCAAGACCAAAATAAATATGTAATATGCTTGGCAGCATCCTGGAGTCTACAGTGTAGTTGGTTTAAAAGAGCTTTATCTACTCTAAAACAACAACCATATCAATTGCCATTTTAACCTCTAACGTACACAGTCAGAAAAGCACGCTTCAGGTAAGACAGTAATGTGTGCCACAAACATCATCCTTCGGCCGTTGACATAAGAGCCAATAATTAACAAAGACGGAGCTGTAAATATATAGTGTAGCCTTTTCATAACAGCTTTACGGTTGGAAAAGTCATAAATAAAAATCTTGATTTGCAGGAACTCGCTAGTGTTTATTGAACTGATTAAAACGTATTTTTGGGTTGCCAGGGTAGTTGTTGATCTTACCGTATTGGTCTCTGTTTTACACCAGGTTTTGATCAAACTCTTGTTTCTTGCAGCAGGGTCGCCAGTGGCAATGTCACTGATAACTGATTTGTCCAACTGGAGGAATACCAATATGAGAAAACAAACACGTTCAAAAACCTTCTGAAACATTTATAAAATGGGAAACAACTCAACTTACATGCTTTCATACCTGCATGGCTATTGCATACTCTCAATGGTTGTACAGTACTATCATTTCTCTTGGGGTCATGTGTACGCTGTGATGGATTTCTAATCTAGGTGGAACATGTTCCTAACCTACCTGGATGATAGCACTGGTGAGTGGGTCTGTGATGACTTTGAGCAGGTCGGGGGCGTTCTCGCCACCCTGGATGTTGAAGGAGTCGATCAGAAGCTTGGTGAGTTTGTACAGGACTCCTGTGGCCACCTCCAAAGGCAGGAGCACGAGGACGGACAGCCAGTTAAAGAAGTCGTGGACGGTGGCACCCGCAAACGCCCTGTCGGATAAACAAGGGATCTTCTTTTAACAAACATGTAAGTTTGAATATATTAAAAAACATCATTTATAAGATTTTTTATAGAATAAATACCCGATACATATATATATATATATATATATTATTCCTTACACTTATTATTATTACTATTATTTCCAATTTGTTTCAATTAATGTAAGTGTAATGTATTTCAATTCATACACATATTTACCTGCGAAATTCGTTTCTGTCACCCGCTTGCATCATTGCCACGATGGTGTTTGTGACAGAGGTACCAATGTTGGCTCCCATGATGACTGGCACGGCTGATTGGACTTCCAACACTGACAGAGTTTCAAAATTGCATCATTATACATTTACTGGAAAACAACACAGTCGTCTGTTTGTTTGAGTGTGATTGAGAGATAACTTTATACATGTACTTTGTTACATTTGTATGCGTCTATTATGTGCGTGCACGTGTTCAGATGTTAGGCATTGAAGACACTTTACATGTGTGTTTGCTTAACAGGCCTAAAACAAAACAAAAATACAGAAAATGGAACATGGTCACAACCTCCTGCGTTGCTACTTACACCCTGATGAAACCATGCTGACCACAATGGAGGAGGAAGTGCTGGAGCTCTGCACCAAGACAGTGACCAAAACCCCGATGACCAGGCCCGCTACAGGGTTAGACAGAACCGCGTTGTCCTGGAAAATATCCCCAGCTGCCTTGCCTGTTCGTAAAAACCAAAACAAAAAAACACACAGACAAAAACATGAACAACAACGCCCAGAATACTGGAATAAACAAAGAATAAGTACATTTTTATATGAAAATATACGTTTCACTATTATAATAATATCCAGTACGTATGTAGTTTTTGTTCTTCATGTCAAGGAAGCTCAATGTATAAATCTGCAGTCATAAAAAGACAGTAAGACATTAAATCAGGAACAGGGTGTACTCGACAGTAACCTTCTATGTCATTAAATATGATTACATGAACATAAATTAATGTTTCATCCAGATATGAAAACCACAACACTCCTCTTTTTTATTGTCACTATGGTTACTGTTTTGTACCTCCAACAAGTTGAAAAGCAGAGCTCAGGACATCCAAAGAACAGACAAACATGTAGAGGAAGCCAACCAGCAGAGCAAACTTAACAATGGCAGTCAAAACCCGAATCACCTTCCCCTTGGTGTCCAACCCTGTGCAAGGAAAATATTTGAAAAGAGCCAATGTTAAAAAAAAAAATCTGTTTTTGTTTATATATGTGATTATAATCCAACAGTTATTAATAATTAGGTAATTGCAACAGACGAGGATTGATATTCTGTATCTTTGTCTGCTATTCATGCGGTTTGTGTGTTATTGTCTGTTGTCATGTTTGCTGTTTACAATGTGAAGAGTCTTTGAAAAGGGCATTGTACATTTTTCTTCTTTTTCTTCTTCTTCTTCTTCTTCTTCTTCTTCTTCTTCTTCTTCTTATTGTTATTTGTATTATTATTATTATTCTTATTATTATTATTATTATTATTATTATTATTATTATTATTATGAATGTGCTAGGAGAGAATACAAATACTAAAGACAAATACTTTGACCAATTTTTTTTTATCTAATCAAAAAAGTTAAGAAAAAGAATACAATATAACAGCACAGGGGTTTGTGTGATTTCTGACCTGCCCACTTGAGTCCAGTGTCCTTCAGCTCCGGAAGGTCCCAGGGATCGTCTTCCGGTTTGTCGTCCACCAGCTCCACTGTGGAGTAGGCCCGCTGGAAATCGGAGTCTTTAGACTGACCGGTCCCATGATCATCTGTCAACAATCAGGATAGTACATAGAAAAACACATTAGTCATAACATAAACTGCTGTCAATCCATATTAAAATATGGTCTTATGTTAACTTATTATTAGTATTTAATTTATCATTCATTTAACCAGGTGAGTCCCATTGAGATAAATATCTCTTTTACAAGGGAGCCCTGGCCAAGACAAAAACATCAGCATAAAACATTAAAACAGACGTAAAACAATAAAAACAAGCAACATAAACATTCAAACGATAAAGTAGTCTCGGCAAAAAGTGCACAGGCAACAACACAAGAAAATGTGCAACAAATTCCATCTACATGGGACATATCATTTTTACAAGAACAGAGGCAGGTTGAAGTACAGTAAAAAGCAGCAAGTTAACTTAATTGACATTGTAGCTTACTATGAGACCCTATTCAAAGACATGGGCTTCCATGCATTGTTACCTGTACTGATACTCGCAGTGCAACTGCATCAAGCAATGTAAAGATAGCACAACCTTGAAGTGAAAGGAAACATACCTAGTGTATCTCTCTCATCTGGGCGAGGAGCCATGGCCTAGGACAATAAAAACATATATTGGCTATTGATGTGTAAAACAAGCGCATTAAAGTGCATGTGATAAAACTAACTGAAAAGCACAATCAGACACTTACAAATGGAGCAGGCCACTTGTGGTGGACACACCTTACTGAAAAGTAGTCTATATTTATTTCTTAAAGGGAACAGCACAGACCTTTTGTTGTGACATAGGCTATCTATTTAAAGTTCCTGAAATAATTTTGGTGTCCTGCAACACTTGTCACAAGATCTGGGTGACTATGACATTCCACTAGGAAAAGACTTTTCATCATGATACTAATGTTCCACATCCTCTTTTAGTAAACACTGCGATGTGAAATTGCGAAACGTAATAAAATCAAGGTAAACGTATAGCAACATGGTGACAAAACACAACATTAGCCTGGAGCAATACCCACTATCTCCAAAACCTGAAAGAATAGAAACGATTTGTAACCATGGGCTACTTTTCCCTACGCACCTGCAGAAGAGTAGTTTGTCCTTGCAGGAATCCTTGACAGTGGAGAGAAGGCTTCACCTGGGTTACCTGTCATTGAGCTACCTGTCCGCTCAGAGCTTCTGCATCTTGCTTTTATACCGCCGGGGCGGAAAAACCCGCTGAACCTTGACGGTTCAAAGTGTGTGTCCACAGGCACTTCTGAAGTGACCACAGGCTAGCTTTAGTGGAGCCTATAGTGAAAGGAATGCAAGTGCATAATCTCATCCAAATGATCATGGTGCGATGGAAAACTGTGATATGGATAAATTGCTCTTATCACTAGGTTTGCCAGGGTGACAAAGCCACTCACGATAATAGTAAAGGTTAACTCTAAAGGACAGAGAAACCTGACAGCATATTACAGGTCTATATCAGAATAACTCACTACTTGACTATGTACGTTAATATGCATGACATAATGAAAAGATACATCCACATACAGTAAGTGTTTACCCAATGGAATAAATATTTAACCATTTCTTCGGCAAATTTTTTATTCTTGAAACAGGATTGAGCCAATCCATCTTGAAAACCTACCCTTTCATGAATGTTGTTATCTTATGAAATCACACAGTCTATGTGAATCAAGCCTGTTGCAATTGTGCAATAAGAAGCTATTGAATGTAACATTTTGTCACAGCTTTTCTTGTGCAGGCGAAACCGAGGTCCTGTTCTTTGTGGTCTTTTGTGTCCTTTCCTTATCTTCTTTCAGAAGGATCTGTTCCTGTTCTGTCACTAATTCTGTAACACAACTGTTAGATGGTTCCCATGGTGACCTAGCCAATAAGGCAGATTTTTTTTGTTAAATTTGGCTCATGTCTTCATCAGATTGTTTGTCGTGCTATAGATATAGTGAAAAGATTGATACATGATTGATTGAACTTGTTGTTTTATTAAGAGAGGACAAAACTGTCCCCTGGTGGTACCACAGTCTCTTTTGTTTCTCAACTGTTGCATTAAAGTAAAGACTGCTCATAAAAGAGCAACCCAACAGAAGGTATAGCTAATATTAATTATATTAACTATTTTATTTATTATGAGTAATATTATTATTATAGTCTTTTTGTTCTTCTACCCAAGCTGTTTTGTGCTGGTCACGGTCATTTAGCAGTTTTTTGCTTTTGTATTATTGGCTTAATATCCAGTGTCTTCAGTTGTAGTTAAAAATTGTTTATAATCTACCATACTATAAGTTTCAGAAGGTTCACTAATGTAGGGCCTTATGGATCCAATTTAACTTCTGTGTTTGCTAAGGTGATGTTAAAGCGCGCCTTCAATAAATAATGCTTTGCATTTACATCATGCATACACGCACACACACTCACAAATATTACGTTCTAATCTATGGCAGAATTGTAGTGTTTCATTGCCGTTGAGCTAGAGAGGTCGTTGCACTGTGAAAACCTCAAAACATTTGTACACTATTTAATTGGCATGTCTCCAAAATTGTACAAAGTAATACATCTGAAAATTAATTGTTTTACAGGTGCAATCATCTAGTACACTGGGTGCTACACAAATAACCTTATTGCTTTGCTTCTGTGCAATAACATCTGAAAAGATAATATTATTTGGTGTGACAGCTACTTCAAAATGATTCAAAAGCCTTATTCCAGACACATGCCTATATAAAGCTTAAATGGTTTCTGTTATTTTTTTATGCGCCAGTATTCACAGAGCGCTTTGAAGAAGTATTTGGGGTTGAGCAATTCAAGAAAGACCCAAGAGTTTAACTTTGAACCTACCCTGTGGAAATATAGGTCAGCTCCTCACCCAATCACACCAAAGACTTGAACCTGCGCATGTGCCCTTCTGAACTATAATAAATGTGACCAGCTCTGACACACTCAGCAATAACAGTTCGGCCAAGAACAGGACCGATCAAGGGCTGCTCATTCGTTGTAAAACTATTTACCACACCAACGAAACAGTATCCTATGCTCACCGTAATCACAAGTGGAAGACCAACGCTGGTATAAGCATGACCAGACGTCGGACGTTCCACACGCTGAAGGAGGACCAGCTAAACAATACCTTTACACTTTAAAATGCTGCCACTATAGTACCTCCGCCCTGACTCCAATTAAATGATGTACACCGATTAAACTAGATTAAACCAGAGATAATGGAATGGGAACGGGAAACACAACAGAAAAGAACAGAACCATATCCATCAGCATGCAATGTTATACTGTTTTTTTCACGATCGATTCCAAATAACCCCACTCTTTATAGAAAACCTTGACCCTCCCTTACAGGTTTGTTTTGAGGCTTATTATCACACGGTAGTTACTAATTGATCATGAGGCCAAGTGCTTGATGTTTCACCTGCCGAGGTGGGTCAATGAGTTTGGCCACTCATTATCAGACTAGCCTTTCATACTACACTACAAGTTGTCTATAAACCAAATTGGCGGCAGTTAAACCCGTCCTGCCTAGTAAAAAAGGCAGGGGAAAGACCACAGATCTGCTGTCAGATTCATGATCATCGTCATTGAATATGAATGATGAAGACAAATCTACCTATTATAGCCTATATATCTGTTCTGATATTCTAGCTCTTTACTGAAATAACTTAATTCTGGGTTATTTTAGCTTATTTTTAGCTCCTATCGATGTTAGGCCAGAGCACCATTTTCAGCACTGGAAAGTCCATCTCTGGTATAACGTTTTTCTGGCACCTGCTTGTGGTGTTGCATTAGGTGAGGTAAAAAAAGGTAAAAAAAATAAATAAATAAAAGAATTGGACTGACACCTTGAGTAGGGCATTTCATTATCACCATTTCCTTATTTTTAGCTTCCTAAATTATAGACCAACAAGGGCAAAATTGAGTGTAACAATACAACCCTGGCTGTTGTTTGGTTGTGCACTGATCCCCTCCTCAATTTTCTCCACTGCGAGGAGCTGCCCTGCCACTTATTGAGACACATCATAGATATTTCAACAATAGAATCTGTTTTCAGAAAGAAAATACCATACATGCACCAGCAGGGGGCGACAAACAGATGAGCGCTGTATTGTTTTCTTCGTAATTTCTTTGAATGAATTAAATTGTGGATAATTTAGTGACATCTATAATTCTTTATAGAGAAGTGCATTTAAATAAATAGTTTATAGTTGGGCAGCTGCATTTGAAGTACGTTAGCTTGAGTGGGCCAATAGCTTTTACCTTTTTTTCCAGGTAATACGGCCTGCACAGTGCATGTCTATCGGGGAAGAATATAGGTTATACCTTTTTCTTCTTTTTTTCATATAGGTCTACCTGGTTGTAAGAACCAATCAGATATTCAAACGGTAGCAATTTAACGCCAAGGTTACCTATCACCATGAATTTATCTGCTCCTTATCACCACCGCTTATTTCCTGGCCCGGCTTCCCTTTAGACCCGCGGTGACGGATTCGCAAACGCTGACAATTCTTCTGCCTCGTCGTGATTGATCTCCGTGCCTCCATCTAAACTGTCTCAGACCGGCGGGTCGTTCGTCTTCTTATCACATGGATATGCGACATAAAGCCATGACCCTTTCTAAATGGTGGTCGTTTCTTGGGACACTTTTTCCGTTTATAAAACCCTGACTTCACAAAAGAGTTTAAAAAAAACAATTTTATCTTGCAGGCCTATTCAACTTACTATGCAGCTTTGGACTTTTGAAAGTCAAGGCCCATTCAGACACACACATAAACACACATAAACGCATGCACACACACACACACACACACACACACACACACACACACACACACACACACACACACACACACACACACACACACACACACACACACACACACACACCTTTAAAAAATCAGTTACAGATGTGGAATGGGGAAATTGGAAATAATTTATTTCTAAATCACATGGTGTGGTCATGGCGTGGTCAGGATCTTAATAATGAAGCATGACCTGAAAAAAAGAGACACATAATTTCCTTACTTTGGTTCTTTTAACACTATTCAATAATGTATGGTTTGTGTGCACTCAACATGCAGTTAGAATATTTCCATCCACCTGTTTGATTGCCATCATGTATATTGACTGATATGACTAATATGAACTACTATTGACTAAGCAGTAATGGTATAAGGTTGTTGCTTACGTCGCTGAGCCAATCGGTGAAGGCAGAGATGCGGGTGAAGACGGTGGGCTTCTTTACCTCGTTGCAAACCCGGCTGGAGACAAAGCTAGTGACTCCCTGGACATACCATTTACCATCCTGACCTTTACAGTTCAAAGGGCCTCCGGAGTCCCCCTGTAGGGAGAGAGAGGGGGGGAGAGATTGCGAGAGAGAGAGAGAGAGAGAGAGAGAGGGGAGAGAGAGAGAGAGAGAGAGAGAGAGAGAGAGAACAAAGAAGGAAAAGAGAGTGAGACAGGGCACATGGGAAGAGATGTAGAGGAGATATTGAAGAGAAAGTGAATAGGAAAGAAGAAAGAGTTAGCCATTCAAAAGCAAATAAATCAAAATAAGATTGCTGTGTAGTTTTCTTCCTGATACAGAGCACACATGATGAATGTCCATGCAGACCACAGCAGACCAGGATGTATGTCTTACATTGCAGCCTGACACCTCGTCACCACCGGCGCACACCATGGTTGGCTTGACGGTGATGCCCCACCAGCCGCTTTGGCTGCACACGCTGTGTCCCACCACGGGCAGCAGGGCCTGCTGCAGCCTGTCAGGCATGGGCCCGTGGGCTGGACAGTGAAGAGGGGGAAGGTCATTCAGCCAGTCATTCAGTCAGTCAACCAGTCAGTCACTCACTCTATCACTCACTTAGTCACAAGGTGAATCAGTCATTTCATCCCTAACATGGTGAGCTGCTGAAAGGTCATACATAACAGTATACAGTCTTCAGACAGTTCACATTGCCTGTGCTGGTATGTACACAATCAGTACTGACTCCTGGGCTTTACTTTCTTTACGTAGTTTGAACAAACTTTTTTTCCAGAGGCTACTTTGTTGTGGCACTCTTCTTTTAAATAATGGATTATTTTAGTGTGTTGAGAAAGGACTAAAGGGAGTGAGTGTGCAGTGACATAACCAACATGGAATGACACAGCTAACTACAGTCTCCAGAGAGAGAGAGAGAGACAGAGAGAGAGAGAGAGAGAGAGAGAGAGAGAGAGAGAGAGAGAGAGAGAGAGAGAGAGAGAGAGAGAGAAAGAAAGAGAGAGAAGATGGTCTCACTGTAGAGGTTGCCCCAGCCAGAGATATAGCAGGGCTCTCCATGGGCAGGGACCGCGCCGGATTCAGGCAGACAGGCCACACCTACGCTCTCGTTCATGATGGGGGCCTTGTCCAGTTTGAGGAGGGCGAGGTCGTTGCTGGCAGACAGTGAGGCAAACCAACGATCCATAGTGAGATTATGCCATTTGTTGAGAGGAACAAATTCAGTTTGACTTGACTCTAAACATGTTGCATGCAGATTTAGTTATTTTTATTGACACAGCAAAATAGGATTAGAAGTAGATATTTTACACATGTATCATTAGTCATTTTATGCACTATTATCAATAGTTTACTTGGACCAAAATGATTCTGAGTTTTGCCAGAGAAACTGGTCTCAACATGACAGTGCGGTACACTAACAGCTGTTGACGCTGCAGAAAGCTGGCCTAGATCACGCGACATTTTGGTGCGGCCGGGTGGTGCCGTGGCCCACGGACAGACGGACAGCCGGACGGACACTCACCCGCAGGCCACGCAGTCGATGCTCCAGCTGGGGTGGACGACGATGCGCAAGATGTCCCTGATCTGCTCCGTGCCCTCCTGCACGGTCATGTCATGTTCTCCCATCACGACGCGGTACACATCGCCAGGCCTGAGCCCGTCCACACAGACAAGCACACTGTCACCATGGGCGGTCGCTGGGCGAGCGTCAGAGCAACAAGCTGGAATAAGAATGCTCTTTTTTCGTCATCCTTCAGAAATTCTCCAGACAACTGTTTGTGAAACGATGGCTTCATCGATCTGTAAGGCAATTCCTTTCTATTGCTTCCAATTCAAACTCTCCTTTCCTTTTATTTCATGCCACAGATCCGGCTTTGAACATTCTATATGTTACGATTTATATTATCCCTGATATAATTTCCAATATTGTGATATTTAATGGTTACATCTTACATTATGTCATATACCTGTGAGATATAAATCATATATTAAAAGTCCATGTGTTCTTGGTGTCTTTTCATTTCCTCCTGATATAAGCAGCATCGCAGGCCTGCCTGTTCACAACAACCGACTCTCAAAACGTCCCCACAGCACACTCTGGTGTTCAGTAATAACTCCAGAACGCTGCCCGTTTGCAGGCCTAAGGTATAACCTCTGACCGTGTGTGAGAAGGTGAGCAGGCGTTACCAGATACAATGTCCAGCGGTCAGAACCCAGCGAGGAGCGATCAAAGTCCCTCCACACGTGTGATGCCATCGGCTGCCGTGCTTCACTTGCATGGAGATCTAGACACACATGGCTACAGTTACTGTTCAGGGTCATAGTGCCGTTACAGTAGCTGGGCGAGGGAATACAGCAAGTGTTTAGGTCTATGCTAAGAATTGTAAACGCTGGTACATTTAAATTCAGATTACCTACATTTAACCTGAACTCACTTATAACTAGGGTTAACTGAGTTGATATTCTGACCCTGCATTAATACCTTGCTCCATTAATTTATCTGACATGTAAAATGAAGCAGGTTACTTCAGCCATATCAGCAAAACAGTATACTGTATAATTCCAGGATGATATAATAGGATGTTGTTGATTACCTGCCAGGGATAGCTATGTGCACGGGCATCCTCTCCATTCACCACTCTGTTAGTGCTGGGTTCAAATGCAGGAGTACCACAGCCATATGCTGGAATACACACCACACACATACACAGAAAGAGTAAAAACTAATAACGTACAAAGCTATTTTTTTTATCGCACACTCTACGTTTAATCCTTCCTTTCTGTCACCACCAACCCAACAACTCACCACAAGCTGCCAGCAGCAGCACCAGAGCCAGTTTCTGCATCATGGTTTCAGACTGGACACAGGGACTCACTCTCTCTGCTCTCAGCTCTTATAGTCCACAACTATCGACCCGGCGACACCACCCACTGACGTGGCTTTTGTCTTTTGCACTGCGGCACCACCCTGACCTGTACGGTGCCAGTCCTGTTGAGTCCTTACTTACAGTAAGGTGGCGTTCTATTGAACTGGACCCGATCAAAGATCAGTCCCAGGCAGATCTGTTCAGTGGTGTAACCTCTCCCAATAGAAACCCTCTGGACCAGTGTCTTATCAGACTGCAATGCTGGGGAAAAACTCCCTGTTCCCCAGGTGTCACTATAACCTGTAAGTGCACTGAGTGTTTGAATGTGCCCCTCAGCAAAGTGTTGAGGCAGCAGGAGAGAGGGAGAACGATAAGGGGTGGGGGGTGACTGTGTATCTGTAACCCCAAGGCGCCCACCACCACATGGCTGAGTTCACCTGCTGCCTCCACTGCAGAGGACACACTGTCCCTACCGAGAGGGAATCACGGATCAACCAGGAGAGGAGATGAGGATGGGAATTGAAGGAGGGAGTAGCACTTAATCCCGTCAAAAAAGAGTAAGATGGAGCGTGTGTGTGTGTGTGTGTGTGTGTGTGTGTGTGTGTGTGTGTGTGTGTGTGTTTGTGTGACAGACAGCAAACAGGAGATGGAAGGAAACACAGACTGAGCGAGGAAAATAGAGAAATTGAGAGGGGGATCTAATGTCGCCAGCTATTTCAGTACGCTCTATGACTGAGAAATACATTCTCCCGCTGCGAACGCAAAACTGGATACGTCTGGGTTATGGGCTCAAGCAGTATTGTAACAACTTTCTCCTGCTTTCATAAATAACGTGACGTAGCTCTGAAGCTGGCACTCGGCTCTGGGTCAATCTGGAGCCAATTCTTTACGCCTCTGCCAGACAGTATCTTCAACTCCTTAGGGGAATTAATATCATTCTCTGGAGAAAAAGGCACACATCCATAAATTTGCCTTTTAAAACAGCATAGCGAATCCATATTTATCCATTACAGCTAAAGGCTCTGTTTTATTTATTTATTTATTTTTTTATTGTATTATGACAATTCTCCACAGCAGATATTTTGATGGGCTGATATATGAGGCAGACATGTTTACTATGTTTGCATAACAAAGCAATGAGAGAGAGGGGAACAGAATCTGATTCCCTGTGCAGCTGTGGTTAATCTCCCAATATGAAGTATCCAGGTTCCGCACAGAAGATCTGTGGTGAATAGATTTCTACTGTCCTTCTTTGTGAGTGTGTGTGTGTGCGTGTGTGTGTGTGTGTGTGTTTGAGTGTGTTGTGTGTGTTAGAGAGAGCAGAACAAATAGAGTGAAAGAGGGAGTGAGAAAGAGAGAGAAATCAACAGATGTAGAGACACGGAGGCAATGTGTTTCATACAGCATACTTTGTGAATTAGCAGACCTTTTTCATTCCTTAAACATCTATTTATAAAACACATCTTATTTAATTTCTATGCTTGGATGTTTAGTTTCCGAACTTTTTGTCTGCAATGTCCGCCAGTCTGAATACACATCCTTGGGAGCTGTTCCCATTGTCCAATAAAGCAACCTTCAGCAATCCTTAGTAAATCAAGACTTCCAAAGGAAGGAGCCCGCTACCCACAGTAGCTCGTCTGCTCCCCGTCCTCAACACTGTGCTTGAGACAGAGATAAATTATCAGACTGCAGCCTTCAGCGGTTAAGGCCAAGTAGTAATATCTGCTAAGGTTTTCAGATATGTCCGGAATCTGCCGCTCGTTGCTTGGAGACCGAGGACAGGTCCCCAATGGGGGACTTTAATACATAAATCACGTTTAACTGGCTTGTCAAATAAAAAATGGTGAGTATCCTGTTTCCTGTAATTTAAATGAGAAATATCAGTCATTAATGTAAGGCATGAAAATGTCACCGGGGAATATAACGTGAAAGAAACACGAGGGCCGGCCTCTCGCAAATTAGTTCATGAAATAACAACTTCTTCCTCCAGAGAGGGCCGAGACGATAGATCAAAAATCACATGCCCGGTGAGTGATTGGAATTGTATTTGGCAAAAGGGACAAACACTACTGAGATGGTGTTCAGACAGGACAATTTAAGGGCCATACATTCGAATTACGAACATACGTCAGTTGAGAAATCCTGATATTACCATGTCCTGTTTTACGTTTAATTACAGAGCATTAGTCTCCAGAGCAAAACTCAAATACCACTCAATATCCACCCACCCAAATCTGTACTGTAAGCAGGCTTCAATGTTTTAAAATGTAGTGTAGATCCATCCATCTCGTTTTCTGTTAATGATGACACTAGTATCCAATGGCACCACCGTCTCTATGGTTGCTCTTATACGCTCCTCGCTTGGCTGTGTGTGCAAGGTATTTCTTTGTGAGCTATATGTTTATAGCAGATTGGGACTACCCAGTACAAACGGATAAAAGCTCGGCTCACAGTCTGTTGTTCCTCGTTGAATCAGAACAAAAACAATAAAAAAAATACATTTTAAAAACCTTATTAGCTATAAAACAATCACTTATATGCACATGAAATTCGATCATTTATCTTCTTGACTATTCTCAGTTGTCTGTGAAATGAGGGTAAATCTCTGTGTATTCCTCTGGCGCTGTCAGATGTAACCTGAAGCCGGATAAGTATGAACTGAGGCTCCCCTTTCTTAAGCTCGGTTGCCAAACATAGGATGTGTTATTTGTGACTACCGCAGCAGATGTTGGCTCACTGTTTATCAATCACTGGATACTTTAGACACGGCAGGAAATCTCTGTTTGAGTGAGCTTGGCTGAAGTTACATTTACACTGAGTCGAAGAGCGGAATAGATAGAGAGAGAGAGAGTGCTGTGTAAAACGTTTGGAACTGCGGTTGGAATGATTTTCTCTACTGAACTTGTTTTATTTTCCACCGTCAAATCAAAGATCAAGCAGTACTTTGTCAAACTGAGGTTCATGTGTTACCTTCAGTAACTGACTGTTTTGATTTGCATTGACTACAGTCTAAACTGTAATAACCACACCAAAAAAACACATCATCACAGTTCAACAAATAAAGTGCGATCGCGTTATCTTGCCCGGTGACTCTTTACATTCACTACTGAAATCAAAGTGGATTTTTGGGTCCGGCCTTGTTCTACGTCTTGTTCTGATTGTATAGCCCGCCGATGGTGAAGTCACAGTCAGCCGGGAGGGATAAAAACATCTACAAAGAAGAGGCAGGAATCCCTGTGTTCTCAGTCACGGCTCTTCCTGTCTGGTAAACAGAAAAGAGCCCAGAGGAGAGAGGGATTCACAACAAGGCCATCATGCCCTTCTTTCGATAATTGGCGCTGCTAGATGAAGGGGAGCCCAGTCCAAATAAACACAAGCTGTCTCCTGGGCTTGATGGAGCTTCACCTCGCTGACCTGCTTCTGCTTCTCTCTCTCCGTCTCTCTCTCTCTGTCTCTCTCTCTCTCTCTCTCTCTCTCTCTCTCTCCCCCCCTTCTCTCTGTCTGCCCTGTCTGTCTGTGGTTCTCTTACCACACTATCGCTCTATTTCTTTTCATACACACTCTGCCTCTTGTATTTTCTAGTTGTCCTCTTTGCTGGACTGCACAGCCCGGACCTTGGTCTTGTCCACCTTTATGTGACTCGTCCCCCACTGCGCACACATAAGGGCCCAGGCCTGGTAATTGGCTCCATTTGGGCACTTTGCGGCTCCTGCGGCGACACTTTTCAGTTTGATTCATTGCCTTTGACACCTTTGCTTTTTTTAACCTTGTTCTCCCCATTATTCCGTCTTTCCCCCTTTATTTCTCTCTCTCTCTCTCTCTCTCTCTCTCTCTCTCTCTCTCTCTCTCTCTCCTCTTGACACCCCCCACTACTCTATCCGACCTTTCCCCCCTGTCCTGTATCCCCCCCCCCCCCCCCTCGGTGCACGAAACCTGCGCTCTAACTAAAACCTTGTTGGACAAATTAAAAACGGTTTAGTCTGGCAACTCTGGCTTACATCAAGGGCCCGTAAACACAAAGTGTGTTGGTCATTTAAGACAGGGGCCCCGTGATTATCTCTACTCTTTTAACTCACAAATCAAACCTCCGCTCAGGCTCCATGCTCCCCTTATGTCCTCTTGCTGCTCCTCCACCTCCTATTGCTCCTCCTGGTTCCCCCAGTACCCCCTGCCGCCCTATGTCCTCCTCCTGCTCCTCCAGGCTCCTCCTGTACTCCCCCCATGTCCTTCTCTTGTTCCTCCCGGATCACCCTGTCCTCCTCTTATGTTCTTCTCCTTCTTCTTCTCCTCTTGCTCTGTCTTGGATCCAGTCTTTACACACTCACCAACATAAGTAAAATAGAACACAATAAGACACGGACACGGAAATGGTTGAGATCAAATACTATAGTGTTGTACAACAAACTTGTAAACACGAGTTAACCAGATAATAAAGTTTGATCAGCTCCTCCATCTCCTGCTCCCCTCGGATCACCCCCCCCCCCCCCCCTCTCCCCCTGCTCTTCCAGCTCCTCCTGCTCCTCTTCTAGGGGGTCCGAGCCCTACCAAGCAGTAATGAATGTCATACCCACTCATTTAGAGATGACCCACAGCTCAACTAAGAACAAGATTGGGAAGCGGTCTGTCGAACGACATACAAAACATATAGAAGGTTCACCAAAAAGGCATTCACAATAAGACACATGAATGTCTTTTGGATCGTCATGCGGTGCTTTTTGTACCTTTCTCACGGCGTGTGTAATTTAGCAGCCCCAGCGATTTTGATGGAGGAGTACATGACAGAGCGGAAACACAAAAGGGTGGACATTTTCAGCACAACGAGCAAAGTGATTAAAAGTGAAGGTAATATTAACATAAAAAAAGGGTGCTGACTGATAGACATGCAGCCCATCTTTGACAGCGTGAGTGAACCAGTGCCAAGCAAACAGCATTAGAAGGGACCCGTCCCCTGCTTTTGCTATTAACCCATTCTGTGGCTGGGGAGGGGGTTACGCAGTCTGGTTACTGTGAGATGAAATTGAATTGAGCAGCTACACAGTTCAGGGTCTCCCCGACTTCAAAAAGAGAAATCAGTGTAATAAGGGCTGACCGTTAACCGCCCTGATGGCTAATCACCCTCCAATCGGCTGCCAGGTCCAATTAAAAATGGTTATGCATAACAGTAACCCACCAGACATCTCACGTAAAACACGCGATCGTGGCCCTCGATCAAAGGACTACCCACCAGAAAAAAAGGGGGATTTTGGGGACGCCAACAGAGGGGCTAAACGACAGAGAAAAGGCAGACTGGGGACGTTAAGACAGAGACACGTGGGTATTTCATTTTTTGGGGCGCTCAAATTTTTTTCTTTTTCTCTCTTTCTTTCACCACACCGAGGAGAATGAAACACTCATGGGGAGGAACATATATGAAATATGTACGCTTGGTTAATACGGGTATCGATCCATCTAAAACCGTGACAGTTTGTAGCCTTGCCGGTCTGGACTATGACAGCGGCGGAGGGTAAGGCATGCCGCTGGGTGAATGATGACTGATACTCTGTCCACGGACCCTTTTAGTCGAGAGGTCCAGAGGATGAAATATGACCACGATCCATCCCATAACTCCCGGACGGGCAGTTGGGGGTGTTTGGCATTATAGCTTCACCAGGAAGACGCTTAATGTGTGAGGAGCGGGTCACGGGGCAGCAGCTAAAGATTTTCAGCTTCATTCCTCCATCAGACCGCCTCTCAGTCATCCATACTTACCTTGTTCATACATTCATCTTGTACTTCATTATTATTTTTTTTCCCTTGAAAATACCGTCGATTTTTTTCCACCCCTCTAGTGAACGAGAAGGCCTTGGCAGTGAATGATGGACTATATAACACGGAAAAACGGTCAGAAACGTTTTTGTATTTTACACAAGCTGTCTCTTGGCGTGTTACTATTAATCTTCTTTCCAATTCATATCCTCGTACAGGGACTTGAGTATTGTTCAAGATGAGAGGGAATAGTAAAACATATGCAAGCTTTGCTCCGGCAGAGTCAGTGTGACAAATCCAGTATCTCCAAGTCTCCCCCCTCCAAGCTGTGTATTTGTACTGTGGCAATGTTTTCAATCATTCAGGCCAAAAAAAACTCTAAATATTTTCACAATGTTGTAAAAGCACATGGACGTTCATATTTATGCTTATACTTTTTGAGTCCTTACTCAAACTAAACACGATTATAATTTCTCACAAAATGACAGCTGACCAAACAACTTTAACACCCCAGCTGCAACTTTGTAGATACATCTGTGTCACTGTACACTGTGAAGGTATGTGTGTGTGTGTGTGTGTGTGTGTGTGTGTGTGTGTGTGTGTATGTGTGTGCGTGTGTGTGTGTGTGTGTGTGTGTGTGAGATAATTGCATAACCCTGTGAGGGACAAAAGACATGTCTTACACAGCACGTACATAGGTTTTCATTGTGTCTCTATCAGTGACATGACATCGTTTGTCTGAAACCCAGAGCGCAAGTCAGATTGTGAAATCTGATGCCAATGTTGTCTATGAATACATCTTCACTTTTGCAGGGGAATGCACGTGTGTGTAGGGGAAAGGCGTATGTGTGTGTGTGTGTGCGTGTGTGTGTGTGTGTGCGCTTGTGTTCCTTTAAAGATGCGATTGAATCCTGGTGAGAGGCAAAACGAAATTCTCTCTCATGGATATTTGTGTTTTTTTTTCTTCTTCTGCAGGTGTTAGGTTCATAATGGGGCCATTGAGCTGCTCCGCCTCACCTCACACTTTCCCAGTGACACTTGCAACACCCCTGCAAATTGGCAGGCGGTGTGGGTTTAATATACTGTGCTATGAGGGCTCCGTAAATCACCAGATACTGAGCTAATACTGCAGCGTTAAGAAAGGAGAGCTGCTCAGAGAGCCCAGTCCGACCAGCTCTGAAAACTAGGGTCCACGAGACAGGGGATTCAATTCCCCTAAACGATTTACCACAATATCACAGAGATGTATCAACCAAATGGGTCCTGAAAAAAAAGAAAAGGTTTTTAAAAACAAACACAATAAAAAAGAGTTTCATATTTTATTGTATTTAACAAAGAACAGCCATAAATAACAATCTAGTCCAGACTTCAAGAGAAAAAAACAGACTTGCTGCGCTTGTGAAATAAAACCACTTTGTCAAGCTGAAGTTTAAAAAGTGTGAAACTCTAGCTGACCTCGTGAGTCTCGTGGCCATCGGCACAAACGTGTTAATGAAAGTGACATGTACTCAGCTCAACCCGAAACCTGAGTCCTGGACAAATACATACAAATCACTGCGCCTATGTGTTTTCACAGTGCCTGCTCTCAATGCCCTATGTGGCATAGAAAATATAAAAACAAAACAGAGGCAGCTCTCTCGTCTGCAGGTAAATACACCTGTATATTTATAGTTGTATGCAAGCGTTAAATAAATGTGGAGAGTGAGCTCGCTGAGTGGAGGTGGTGCCTCCTGAAGTCTTGTGGGAGACACAAAGAGCTCACTGTGCAGAAAAGAAGCCATAACACATGCTCCCACTCTCTACACACCGGGCACTTACACACACACTGGGCCGTCCAACACGTACATGGACACTTATTTTACCCAAACAAACACACATACGTCTCGCACGTTTAACATTGACAGTCTAGTACACTCAAACGTATGTGAGGGTACAATTTCTACAGTGTCATTTTAAAAAAACATGTTTCCATGCTCATAATCACAATCTTTCCCGATAGAATCTCCTGTTTCCTTGGTGGATTTATTTGTATTATCTTCTCGCTGCGTCAGGAGGGTCAGCAGCAACGACCTGAGCATGCCGTTTCTCCAAACAGGGCTTGAGAGTGTGCTAGGAGCCATGTGCTAGTGGTTTTCACCTCCTTCCCACTGCACTCTGCTCCTTCTCTCCTCTGCACTCTGCACCTCCTCTCCACTGCAGTCTGCACCTCCTCTCCTCTGCACTCAGCACCGCCTTTCCGCTGCGCTCTGCACCTCTCTCTCTGAGCTCTGCACCTCCTCTGCGCTCTGCACCTCCTCTCCTCTGTACTCTGCACCTCCTCTCCACTGCACTCTGCACCTCCTCTCCTCTGCACTCAGCACCGCCTCTCCACTGCGCTCTGCACCTCTCCTCTGAGCTCTGCACCTCCTCTGCGCTCTGCACCTCCTCTCCTCTGTACTCTGCACCTCCTCTCCACTGCACTCTGCTCCTTCTCTCCTCTGCACTCTGC
The DNA here is from genome assembly GCA_026901105.3 of Galaxias olidus. Taxonomy (NCBI): domain Eukaryota; kingdom Metazoa; phylum Chordata; class Actinopteri; order Galaxiiformes; family Galaxiidae; genus Galaxias; species Galaxias olidus. Next base: position 206,588 of record JAPMUY010002775.1, read on the forward strand.
TCCTTCTCTCCTCTGTACTCTGCACCTCCTCTCCACTGCAGTCTGCACCTCCTCTCCTCTGCACTCAGCACCGCCTCTCCACTGCGCTCTGCACCTCTCCTCTGAGCTCTGCACCTCCTCTGCGCTCTGCACCTCCTCTCCTCTGTGCTCTGCACCTCCTCTCCTCTGCGCTCTGCACCTCCTCTCCTCTGTGTACGCCAAGTAGACAGGGGTCCAGTGTTTGGACTGTCCAACCGAACCAAACCGAACCAGGCCGAACCGGGCCGAGACAGACAGGTCCAGCACCGTTGATGTCCGGTCAACCGGAGACCTTCTGTGAGGCAACCACCATGACATAGGAGTCAATATAAACCTTGGTGTTTTTTCCAATGTTTCGGCCTATATTGTGTTTATTAACTAGCTACTAATGGCATGTTCGGCTCAACTAAATGACTTGTTTAATTATCACCCTCGCTATAGCGTCGTCTTTCCTTTCCCAATATTTTGTGTGCACGCATTTGACTTAAATTCTCAGTTACTTGGTGAGAGATATTATATTGGTTTTTCAATGACCAGAACAGGTGTCCAGTTCCTTCTCTCTCGCGGACCCCTGTTTCTCAGAACGTATCTGTCTGTCTGGCCTCTCCAGAGGCCCGGGGCCCTGCTGCCGCCATCAGTCTCACCGAGCTCTGCAACGAAACCCCCCCCCCCCCCCTCCCCCTCTCCCGAGACCCCGGAACATTCCGCCGAGGTTCCGTCAGCGTGAAAGGGTGGAGGAGGAGGAGGAGGAGGAGTGGGTCTCTGTGGACCTGAGTCTAAGGAGTCGTTTGAATACGGAATGTGTGACTCTTTTGTTCTTGGCCGTTTGCGTGTTCCTCCTCGGTGTGTGCGGTGGTGAGCTGCTTTTCTCCGTCGGCCGTTATGAGAGACGTCAATCTGCCGGCCCTGACGAGCCCAGGACGGAAGGTGTGACACGCGCTAACCACTAAAACAGTAGACGTAGCAGGATAACTACTTCCTACGCATTCCTCTCACATCTCATGTCTCAGGAAAACACTATGCTGAACACGCTCATGGTACATACACAGAACAAGGGCATAGGTTTGCCATATGGACTGTAGGAACATGACAATATTTAGGGAGGACAGAATGGTCCCAACTTCTGCTTGAACGAACTCGTTGGCGTTATCTTTGTTGAGTCCCTACAAATGTTGAGACTCAACCTATGCCCTTGATACAGTATTAAGTATATTAACAGGATATATGTATAACATACACATATACAAATAAAATACTGTGCATATATACAATATATATATATATATATATATATATATATATATAGAGAGAGAGAGAGAGAGAGAGAGAGAGAGAGAGAGCTCTGCACCTAGTCAGCCCCACACTCAGTTCATTGTCCATACACTTCATCCATCCTCATTCTATGCGTCGTGTGACGTGTTCTTTGAAACGTTCCAGGAGGGGGCGCTGTCTTAATGTTCATCACCAAACAGAACCATTGCAAACAAGAGATAACAGGCAGTGGTGGAAGCTGTCAACGCTTCATAAACATATTGAAACTATGCACAAAAATAAAAACCAAGGAAAGGACACCCTGAAATGTGTTCAAATGCAGAAACGGATTTGTTTTGAACGATTTACTGCAAAACAAAAGCCAAGGCGGAGTCCAGTGTTTATGCTGGGGCTGTGTCGGAGGCCAGAGACGGGCTCCATGACAGTTTAAAGCCAGGTCAAAAGAGTAAGCTGCCGTGCTTGTGTTTCATTTGAAGAGTCTCCTACTGAGTCATAGTATGGGGATGAACTGCAGACAAAACTATGTCTCACTAAGAGTCCCATGTGGAAACTTCCCTTCAAATGTAATTCCACCATGTCACTTTTAAGAGGTTACTTTTAAAACGCAGTTCAGTTTACACGATAGCTCTACCGACCGAGGTCACAGCCAGCCATCCTTCTTCCCTGGTGCCAGAGGGAGACGTTTAAGCTATGAATCAGATGTAGATTGTTTTTGAGAACCTCTGTTTTTTAGTTTGCGCCGTTTCATGGCACGCAGAAAACCTGGAGTGGGGCTCTTAAAACTTGACCTCATCAGAGTTAGTGGCTCCTGTCCTCCTCCTGCTTCAGTTTGGTGTTGTTCTGTCTATCCTTATTGTGCTTCTGGCGTTCCTGACGTACTTTAGTGCTCTCGCACTACTCTGCTGACCTCACAATTGGACGCAGGTGTAATTAATCTGGAGATGGGGTTGACCAGCATGGCAGTATTCAACCCACCAGGCTATGGAGGTCAGGAGTCACATAATCACAGGGTCTCTACACCATGGGTGGATTGCGATTAAATATTTTTTCATAGGTGTTTATTTACCATTCTGCGTTTTTATTTCATGACTATTCTTTCTTGTTAAGTAAGGAATGCAAAGAACAGTCGTTATTAATATCTCCCTCTTCTTCTAAAGCATCCCCGGTTTCTATAGGTGTCCTTAGTGGTTACCATTAAGGCCTGTGGCCCTCCAGACAGCGCATGGACGGGCAGATGTTTCTATAAAAGTGACCTGTAGATGGCAGTAGTGGGTAACCTTAGGGGTTTGAAGGAATCTTTGAATCTGTTTGCCAAATGTTCTGCCGAAAAGAGAAATGACAGTTTGTTACAGATGTCTTTTTTCCTATCAAGAAATCCATCTGCGTTGCACATGAGGCTGAAAATAAAAAAGCTGATGCATTTATCTGATGAAGAAAGTTAAACCCACCTGCCCCACTCTGGGCATACGAGAGGCTTCAACGTAAAGAGGATGAAGCTGAAGACAGCAGCTCCAACATAAGGAGGACCAGGACACCTTTAACATACGGCCTCCTAGGGGCCCGGGGGCCATTGAACTTTGACCTTACTGTAACCTTGCCACACCGAGGGTCAGTCTGTACGGGTTTATCTTTTGCTGGGGGTCATGGAGGATGTTTCTATGGCCTAAGAGACATGACTTTTACTGTTTCTGAGAACCACAACAAATTGAAGATGTCGCCACGGTCCAGACGCTACACAGCTGACGGAACGATCTTGAACGCTTGATTCAAACGAAGCACAGTACTGTAGCCCCGTAATGATCAGGAAGACCTTGTGGAATTGTATTTCTTAGGTAAGGGGAGGGAAACAGTGGGAATCAATAACACAACCTGAACCCAGTGAAATAGTGCACCACAGTGGTCTATTCCAAAGGGGAACTTGCATTCGTTAAACATATGGTCTACTTTTTAAGCATCAAAACCCCTAGAAACATACAGTAGCAGTCAAACGTTTGGACACACTTTCCCATTAAAGTGAATGGCAAAGTGTGTCCAAAGGTTTGTCTGGTATTGTACGTTGTTGTGTCATGTGTATTTTACTATTGTATTGTACTTCATGGTTATCCTGTGTTTAACAGAAAATTACAGCAGGGCACATTTTTGTTCCGATTTCATTGAATCTCCTCTGTCCCAAATTTTTAAGACGAAAACTAATTCACACCAAACTAAATACCACAATTGGATTGTTTGGATGTGTGTGTGTGTGTGTGTGTGTGTGTGTGTGTGTGTGTGTGTGTGTGTGTGTGTGTGTGTGTGTGTGTGAGCTTTTGTAAATCAAATCAATTTGTGACAGGGACATTTTCTTTGGTGTGTTTACGGTTGCCTCTGTGAGCGAGATCATGCATCCAGGAAGGCAGCATTATCCATAGTACTAAGCGTGCCTCGGTCTCTCAGCGCTTGACTTTGTGCAGGCTAAAGGAATCACGTTCTTTCAATTTTCTTCAAAAGCAGTAAATCCAATTGATACTTTACCTAAATATGAAGGAAGAGGCGAGTGTTATGGACTGAAGTCATCTCCGTAGGTAATGAACTCTACACAGTGGTGAGTCTGGTACAAGTTTAAACAAAGATGAAGTTTGTTGATAAATGAAGGTAACCTTTATGCTCCCACAGACTTATCAAATACATCTCCTTTGATATACATAGGCACAAACCACAATGTTTAAGTACACGATCTTTATGATATAAAGATTTCTACGTTTTTACCACATGTCTCGGATTGTAAAGACGTTCCTGGGAATGCCAGACGCAGGATCAAAAAGATCTCCTGTTGGAGAAAAAAAAGGTTTCCTGTCCAAAGACATGCTCTGCTCATGGAACCCCCTCCCCACCCCCGCCACCGCCATCCCCATCGTCCTGTTAACGTTTCGCCATTCTAAACACTGTTTGTACTTACTAGGAGCCATTGGGTGTGTGTGTGTGTGTGTGTGTGTGTGTGTGTGCGTGTGTGAGCCTGTGTGTGTAACCTATACCTAAATTACAGCGTGGATTGTTTCCAGGAGGGGGGTAATGAAACACAGATCATCTCATCGCAGCGTAAACTAATAAAGCGGGACAAACAACGGCTCACGAACGTAATCAAACCTGACGACAAGTGACAGGGGAGCATCAACCGCATTTCACCAAATTAACGTTTTACCCCTGAGCCGAGGACAAAAGTTATCCCCCCCCCCAACAAAAATAAAAAAATAAAACAAAAATGGGGGGGGCTTTGGAGTCCTTCATGGAAGCGATTATCAGGGTCTGCCCTGCCAAGACTCTGACAGAGACAACGGTTCAAAGGTCAAGCAGACCATTAGCAAGATCGTTACAGGGCTTTCACTGCACATTTCCACCACGCTGCAGGGAGACAGCAGGGCTTACAGCAAACCCAGGTACATACAACGACGGGCCTCATGTTCACAAGGGTCAGTCCTATATACTAGTGGTCTGTAAACCTAAAGTTTGCGTCAATATTTATCTATACAGTTTGATCAGTCCTATAAAGGAGTGGTCCTTTAACCTAAAGCTTGCATCTATATTTATCTATACGATAGGAGCACAACTACATTTTAGTTGTCCTACAACGTACTTCACTGTCTAAACATTGGGGTCCTAGGTACTTCATTGTAATAGTCAGCATTTATACGGCTATAAACAGTACTAAATTGAAAACATGCTACTGCCTTATACCTTTTTTATTTTGAATCTATATTAGTTATTCATTTGATTGACAATTTGAATGTATATGGTGGCGGCAGAAGCTGAAGTAAGAATTCCAGGGTGTAAGTATGTATTGTGGAACACGACAAAAAAACTATTACTATTACTACTAATACAAACTACTATTATAGTGTAACTTTACTGCTGCTATAGGTGAATGGGTACGTGTGTGTGTGTGTGTGTGTGTGTGTGTGTACGAGTGTATGTGTGTGTGTACATGTGGCCCCATGCGTGTGTGTGTTTATGACTGTGTTTCTGGGTGAGAGACAGAGAGAGAGAGAGAGAGAGAGAGAGAGAGAGAGAGAGAGAGAGAGAGAGAGAGCAGCTTTCAATGGCAGCTGAGTACACTCCAGACTGAAACCCATATCAATCCGGTTGAGCTCCGCGATGTTTGTTCTCGCCTCCAGCAGGCCTAATCTCTCCGGTAGTCTCCCTCTGGACTCCCGCTCTGCAGGAAAAGGACCTGGAGGGTCGGTTTTCATCAAATACAAACACCCACAGGTCTTGGTGGAGGTGAAATAAAATGCTTTTGTTGAAGCAGCAAAAAGATGAGGTTGCAGCTGTTTGCTATAAATAGAAGTGGCACTCGAGGGTGATCTCTCGGGCTCTGCTGATAATTCAGCCCAAACGAGAGGCTGAGCTGGAGTTACGCGGTGGAGGAGGAGGAGGTGTCCGCTGTCGCTGCTGCTGTCTGTGTGGGAAGCTGCCAGTGTGCTGTCATAGAGCGTAGAGCATTTGGCAAAACGCGAAAAAAGCACACACATGCACATGCCCACATTCCCACACGCACACCGCCACACACATACAAGCACTCACACAAACACACACACACACACACACACACACACACACGCACACACACACACACACACACACACACACACACACACACACACACACACACACACACACACACACACACACACACACACACACACACACAAAGAGACGGAGGTGGGGGTCGGTGACTCTTAATAGTTTTTCCTTTAGGGGCACTTTTAATTGTTAGGTCATTGTGTCCGTGCACACTGTGTCACAGTCAATAAAGCCACATTAGAGGAGACGCGAGGTGAGACAGGGGCGAGGGGGCGCACACATAGGGGTTAGCACCCCAGTCAGGAGACAATGTACTATAAAGCGCCTCCTCTCCCCGTCTCCCAGAGTGGCATTCTTTCTTCTGCTATCAGCAGTCCATGGAGGAGAGCCTGTCACTGGAACCCATTGTGAGACCAATGACTCATTCTCAGTCAGGGAACTACTGAAAGAAAGATCCCAGGGATTCAATGTAGGCTGGGGATAAACCTCCTCTTGGGTCTGCTTCACTGTGTGTGTGTGTGTGTGTGTGTGTGTGTGTGTGTGTGTGTGTGTGTGTGTGTGTGTGTGTGTGTGTGTGTGTGTGTGTGTGTGTGTGGTGTCAGGATGTGTGTGTGTGTGTGTGTGTGTGTGTGTGTGTGTGTGTGTGTGTGTGGTGTCAGGGTGTGTGTGTGTGTGTGTGTATGTGCAGTGTCAGGATGTTGGTGTGTTTTAGTCTTCTATGTGTGAGTGAGCCCTCGTGTTGGCATACATCAAACATTACACGGGGACTGGGTAAACGAAACTAAGACGCATCGAGCCTGTCCTTAATTCCTTGACTCTTATCCAAACATGAGGTAATTCCTGATCAGATATCTATTACATCTCCCTCAAAACCATATCATTTCAGGATGACCTTGGTTAATTGTTAAAGAAAACACCGTTTTCAAACAGAAAATAAGCTGAGCTGAGATTGAATTTGGCTTGTACTTTCTTCTCTGTCTGTGTGCGTCTCTTACATGCGTGGCTGCGTCTCTTTATTTGATGTAAGTTGTTTTGCACCACGCCGCCGTTGATAGCCATAACATGATCTTAGTACCTGGGGAGGCTCCGATAACCCCCCTCGTGCAGCGACGGGGGCTTAATACGGGCCCCTAGAGACCCAGCCCCCCCACCCCCCCCTCCCCTCGACTTTCCTGACTGTCACCCCGCTCAGCATGCCCAGACCACCAGGCTGAGTCCCGAGGATGACCTCCCTGTGACCTCCTCTACATCGCCGGCTGAAACCTTGACCAGCCTCACAGTCCCACTATGTGACATAAGCACATGCCACTTTGTCAGTATATGTGTGTGCATATTTTTTTTTTGTGTATATATGTAGAGGAGTGTAAATACTGTACCTTTTTATTTTGCCTCTGTCTGTGTGTCTTTTCCAAATTAAATTTTTGAGTATACATAGCGTCTCATAGAGGTGTGTATGTGACTCGACTTCCGAACATTCAATTTCGGTGGTTCTTGTGTCTTGTGACCCAAAAGGAACGTACCGTGAAAATGAAAAGGCGCTATGTTTTCTCTCTCTCTCTCGTCGATAACCCTCTCCAAACAGCGCGGATGGTTTTAGGTAAACACAGAACATCATGTTGGAATGTGTGTGACGCTCCTCCCTGTCTCTCCGTCTGTCTGTGGACGGCTCCCCGTCGGACACATAACTCAGGCCGAGGTCTTGGACATGCTCCTCCTGTCAAATAAATCCGCTGCCTTTTATGAGACCTCGGCTGTATGGGACGTCCCCATTCGTTACGAGGGGCCAATCGGGCGTCACCTGGGAAGGTCACAGTTCTAGTCGATCACTGGAGAGTTTGTGTATTTAAAAAAAAAAAGGGATGAAAAAAACGTCCCCCCTGTCTCATTCTTTAAGAAACAGTTGCATATCCCCTAGGGGCTCTTTTTTTTATTGTCGAGCACAATTCCACAGTGCTCACGTACCTGTGTAATTACAGTATATGCATGCTACAATAATCAGTATTATGAACCTGCTACTTGTAGGACACGTCTACTCCACAGCAGGTAGTCAGGGTTACAGTGGAGCCAGAGTCTCAGCAGAGTTCCACTGTAGTCTGGCAGGACACACAGGGCTTCCTGGTCCGGTTGTCACGGTTACTGTGACCGAGCGGCCCAATTAGTGGCGAGGGTTAAAGAACGGGTAGCCACCATCTCAGGTTCTCTCTCAACCCCTAATGGGCTTTCCGTTTCAGAGCCCCCCAAACCTGCCAGACGAATTTATGATGTTGTTAAGAGAACTGTTGCCCAGGAGCTGTGGGACAGATCGGGCTTCCCAGCCCCTTAGCCGGTACTATATTTCACCATTATATCAGTGCGTCCCAGGTGGGGCTTTAAAACACCTCATATTACCACGTCTCTCTCTCTCTCTCTCTCTCTCTCTCTCTCTCTCTCTCTCTCTCTCTCTCTCTCTCTCTCTCTCTCTCTCTCTCTCTCTCTCTCTCTCTCTCTCTCTCTCTCTCTCTTTCTCTCTTTCTCTTCCTTTTGTGGCAGGTCACAATATGACTCAAATTCAACCTGCCATCCATATTTCCTTCCCGGAGCCCTAAGTGGCGTGTCAAGGCCCTTAAATGCGGCATGAATGGCCGTAGGGCTGTAGGATGTAACGCTCTTTAAGACATCAGCAGTGGTGGAGGAGCTCTCCTCACTGCAGTGTTAGGGGGAGGCCCACCCATGAACGGCCAGGGGTGACGCCAACATGTAGAACAGGGGGATTTCTGCTAGAGAGCACACATTGATCCTGTCATTGATCAATTAATTAAACTGAGAACGTGGGGCCAAGATCTTAAATATATATATTTTTTTAATTGGACGTTGGACGTTTTTGAAGAAGTCACAAAGGAGAAAAGCCCCAAACAGGGTTTCTCAGAGACGTTGTGATTTTATGAGCAGGTCTCTCACTGAAGCGTGTAACACCGGTGTTGGTTTAATCTGGCTCTAGAGCCAAGCAGCAGTTAGCCAAGTCAATGGCACCGTTCAAGAGTACTACATCATTCTCTCTCAGGAGAGCTGTGACTAGCTCATAAACGGACACAAACACAGCCAGCTATGCCCCACGATACGACCAGTGCCAGCAGCTCCCACTCCGCATGACTACAAAATAACTGTCTTAAAATGAACGCCTAAACAGCAATTCTTAATGGCAGGAACGCTTTTTCTCCTGAATAAAAAACACTAATGTTGAACCTATGTCAAATAAGTGATGTAATAATTGACAAACTTATGATTCGCTTTGTACATAAACGCAGTGTACCACTTCACGTACTGTGCAGTAAATCTGTGTGTAATAATGCCGTAGTAATTTTTATCGAACTTGAAATATGGGCTGAAAAAAATCAAGCATACGCAGTGCCAATACAGATTCATTAAATGGCTATGCAACAGCGTTTGAAAACATTGTGAATCATGCTATTGCATTACGTCATTGTACTGTGTTACACAGTTTCAAACCATATGTCAGAATAAAAATCAGCAGAACAGGATGAAGGAACAAGGCTTTGAGTTAAACCCTGAGATATAAGACCCCTTCAGTATAAGTTGAGATATTCACATGGCTCAGTGTAAGAACAGATTGACCTGTCAAGCCCTCGTCAGAGTAATAGGGAGGCACTGATAGAAGCTTAAATTACTTTAATATAAACGTCAAATGTCTGATAGTGTGAAGTATGGGAGGAGATTAATTATAACATAATCTGCGTCGAGAATTCATCCTCACACTCAGTCACTGTTTATCAGTGAATCTGTTAAGAGTTTTTTGGTTTTTGGTTTTTACAGTAATTGTAAGAATCTGAGTGCAGGACTATAGGAGCAGAAAGGGGTTGAAATCTATTATGTCAGTTCCATTGGAAAAGGAGCACAGCCAAAGAACGGCCGTAGATTCCCACCGGAGGAAAACAGAGCACAAATCCGGCCGCCAAAGCAAAAAGGGACCAAAAAGCCGACAAAACATCCTAATTTTCCTTTGAAAATTGTTTAATTAGAAATGTTGTGTGGTGAAAAAAGGAAAAGGGGGAGAGAGATCCCAAACAAATGGACTACCACCCGGCAGGACAAAAGGAGGGTCAAAGCGTTTTGTTTTTGACTGTGAATGGATGCGCAGTGACTGAGGGAGGAAGACAGAGCAGCATTTAGACCTCTACAAAGCTGTGCATTTAAATAAACAGGGCTACGTCCTATTCCTTTGGGCCCAATGAAGTCCATCAAAGAAGATGGTAATGCCCCCCTGTTGAATGGACACACGAATTCTCCCCAAAAAACTCCTGCCTTTTCACTTTGTGTGAAAGAATGTGACATAAAAAACACACCCCCTCCCCCTTTACAACAGACATAAATTGAGCTTTAAATATTTTCTGCCCTGGTTACAGCTTTTAATCATTATTGGGGTTGGCAAGTGGGCTCTTGTGGTGAGCAGATGTCAATAATATCTCTGTTTGTGTTTTGGAAGTTAATGAACAGTTTGGTGCCCTTAGGTGATTAAACATTGGGATAAATCAATACAAAACAACATCAGGGCATAATTGGCATAAGTGAAAAATCGGCCATTGAGAGTGTTTGTGAAATATTCTCACAAGGTCAGATTCATTTGTGTCTGCTGTATTTCCGGAATTGCTATTCTATAAGTATTGCCATTGAACAGCAGTTCAGTCGTTGCAGTTAGACGATAAACCTTCAGCTCAAAGTCAACCGAGCATGAAGGCCTTATTATAAACAAGCAGAAAGTCATGTGAGTTGAGCATCTTGTTGAAAGTATTTGGCTGCCTGCAGATTATGCGTACCCATTAAAAGCCCTGAAAACTCAAAAATAAAGTTAAATATCAGAACTGTGTTTTCCCCCTTTGAAGTGGACGTACCCAGGGGAGCTCTAACTGAAACGAGCCGGGAGTTAGGCAAAAGAAGCTGTTACGTCTGACTGAGCATTGCTGGCAACCCTCTCCGCATTTATGTGTCTTCTGTGGCTCTGACTGCATGACATCTGCATGCTTTTGCTTTTTCTTCAATCCAGACCACACTTTCTCTTTCTTTCTTTCTTTCTTTCTTTCTTTCTTTCTTTCTTTCTTTCTTTCTTTCTTTCTTTCTTTCCATCGCTTTTTCTCTCTTTCTTACTTTCTTTCTTATTCTTACTCTTTTTCTTTCTCTCTCTCACACTCTCTCTCTCGCTCTCTCTCTCTCTCTCTCTCTCTAACTTTCTTTCTAATTTCATACTTTCTAAACACAGACAGACACAGATATGCATGCATACACAAACAAACACGCACCTGCATACAAACATTGCCAAGCGTAAACACAGACTGCAGGAAGTAGCTCATATTTGCAATAGCAGTATGGTACTGTATGTTCTGGAGAGGCAGGTGTTACCGTACAGCCAGCTATCTTGGACATACGCAGCAGAACCAATACGCACACACAGACACACACACACACACACACACACACACACACACACACACACACACACACACACACACACACACACACACACACACACACACAAACACACAGGTTCACACACACCAACACCAGCACACACACAACTCACCACTCTGCAGCCCCTAAAAATCTTTTCCAAATGGCTTTTAATTTTACTGGAGCTCGGGGGCCAGTAGAGCGGTCTGCATGAGAGCAGCACTCTGGTTCTCGAGCCATGGCGTCCGTCTGGCCCTGGGTCTCTCTCTCCATGGAACCCGAGCCTTACGCTTCCCTGCCTGGGAAAACAGTCCCCCCCTCGCGCCCCCCCATCCCACCCCCCGTCCTCACCGCTGCTTAGCCCCGCACCCACAGCTCCAGCACAGGGGGACCCTTACGCTCCGACACCCGCTCAATTAGCAGCCATCCACCGTCACACTGTTGGCCGTGCGCTGCGAGTCCCTCCTGTGTCGGCCGCCGCTGCTAACACCCCCCCCCCTCCCCCCTCCCCCCTCCCCCCTCATACTGAACACACTGAGGTTATGGACCAAACCCGGGGACGCGGGAGAAGGAGTCATATTTTACGGCGCCGTTTCGCAATTGGCTTAAACTTGTGTTTGGCTTGGAGTGGAGTGGCGTGGCCGAGGCGCGGCGGCGGGGGGATTGTAAGGTAGCTTTACAGTGCAGAGGCTACAGGCTGTAGAAACACACCTAGACCTGTGCTGTAGGGGACTCTCATGGGCTGGGCCGGTAAGTCGAAAACGTGTCACCCTCTGAGGAGGGTATATACACACACACACACACACACACACACACACACACACACACACACACACACACACACACACACACACACACACACACACACACACACTTAAACATCCCTTTTCATAAATCTCTCGCTTTCTCTCTCTCACTTTTTTTCTCTCTCTCTCTCTCTCTCTCTCTCTCTCTCTCTCTCTCTCTCTCTATATATATATATATATATATATACTGTAAATATACATATAAATACATATATATATATTTATTTCTCTTTCCCTATCCGTCCTTTCAATATCTCTTACTCACTCCTTCAGCAAACTGTCTCTTCCATGCCACTGGATTAGGTGTCCTTCTCCCTCAGTGTAAATGATTAAAGCTCTCATTAGTGTTAACTGATATGGCTGGAAAGGAGAATTGAGAGAGAGAGAGCGAGAGAGAGAATATAGAAGAGAGGAAGGGGGGAAAGGATGAGGGAGGTGAGATAAGAAAGCGAGAGAGAAATGGGAGAAGATGGAAAATGTGGGAGAAAGAATGAGAGGTGGAAAATTACAAAGGGAGGGAGGAAGGAGAGAGTTGGTGAGGTGATTGTGGTGAGACAGCCAGGAGGGGGGGAAAGGAGGGGGAGGCAGGAAGGAGGAGAGAAGCGTGTGGATCAGGGAAAGTGGAAGAGGTACGTACTGTAGGGGGCTCCTCAGCTCATCTTCTCCACAACCACAAGCGACCGCCCTGGCAACCGTGCTCCCGGAGCCATTTCAAAATGTCATTACGAAAATGATTCCCAACCAGTTTCTGATAAGGTTGTAATTGACATCCGGAGTTGCTCTGCGACGGGCAACCCTGGGGGGCGCGACCCGAGCTCAGGGGGTCATGACCTAGGGCAAGAGGGCAGGAGAGCTATTTTAACAGCCTCCATTAAAACCTATCACTCGCCATGTCTTCCTGCATGTCTCACGTCCTGGGCTTTGAATTGAACCAAAGCACGCTTTAGATTTACCACCCAGCTTTAAGTTTGAGGATCTTTTCAGACAAATACAGTAAAGGCTTTTGAAAATAGAAAAACAGAACGTGTCTCGAATTTCCATGGAAATATTATTTATTTCCTGACAGTGAACAACATGTTAAGGCCTTTTGAAAAAGTGTTTTGTTCTCCTTCCAACTCTTGACTTCCTTAGGGGTGTTGCGAGCTGGGGTTCTGACATGGAAAGCAGGTCTGGAAGCAGGTCCCGGGTTGATGGCATGAGGACAGTGACTCTCCTCTTAATTGGTGCCATTGAGATGCCTGGCCTCTCAAGCCCAGGATGATTCATCCAACAGGGAGGTCTGGCCTGATGAGGACATTGGGCTGTGTTTACTTGCCATGCCGTAAAACGAGAGAACACTTGTCCAAATAAAACACTGTAAACTTTACCGTGTGTTATCGTCACAACGTTTTTGTGTGTGTGTGTGTGTGTGTGTGTGTGTGTGTATTCGTGCACATGTTAAGCGGAGTTGTTTCGATGTGTGCTCTCATGCCGGTCTGTGTGAGCAGGTGGAAGTGTGCGGGTGTGTGTGTCTGTTTGTCTACGTGAGTGTGTGTGCGTGCCTGTAGCGCTAATTGCAGCAGGTGTTCCCTGCTCTAAACAAAAGACTCCTGGAGCTTATTGCTCCATTAATGATTCACATGAAAGCCCCTCTGACTCTACCAATGAAAGAGGTTCAGCTGGTATTAGCTTAATGATTGAGTGGTCCTGTTTGGTGCTGTTCTGATAGTGTATCTGACACCTGTGTGCCTCCGGCCCCCACACACACACACACACACACACACACCCCTGAATCACTTTCCCTGGAGAGATAAGATTACCAGAACACCGGTTTGCCCTTAATGTGTAACCCAAAGATGCATGAACTAACCCCAGGGCAGTTGAAACGTCAAGAAACCACAGCCTATTTTCCACCAACGTCCTCAGACTGTCCCTACCCTACGGCCTTGTGTGTAAAAATGAAGTGTTTGCCTCTCACACTTGATGTAACATGGTACATCACTTACAAAATGAAGTGTGCCAGGACGCGTTTCAGATACACACTTTGGTGTCCTGACCACCCTTCGTCATCAGAGCGTAATTAAGCTGTGTTCCCTGACACCCAGCACCTCCAGAGATAGATGAATAAACAAGGCGTTGATTGTGATTGGCCGTGGCGTGTCTCACGCATGTAACCCCCTCACTGCACTGGGCCATTCGTCGTTAGGTTTTGTGGGTGGCATGCCTCCGTCCTGTTTGGCCTCTGACAGTATGTGACAAGCCCAGGGTCATCATGTAGAGCTGCTGCCGGTGGCTCACCTGGCTAGTACAGTATGTGACAGGCCCAGGGTCATCATGTAGAGCTGCTGCCGGTGGCTCACCTGGCTAGTACAGTATGTGACTGGCCCAGGGTCATCATGTAGAGCTGCTGCCGGTGGCTCACCTGGCTAGTACAGTATGTGACTGGCCCAGGGTCATCATGTAGAGCTGCTGACGGTGGCTCACCTTGCTAGTACAGTATGTGACTGGCCCAGGGTCATCATGTAGAGCTGCTGCCGGTGGCTCACCTGGCTAGTACAGTATGTGACAGGCCCAGGGTCATCATGTAGAGCTGCTGCCGGTGGCTCACCTGGCTAGTACAGTATGTGACAGGCCCAGGGTCATCATGTAGAGCTGCTGACGGTGGCTCACCTTGCTAGTACAGTATGTGACTGGCCCAGGGTCATCATGTAGAGCTGCTGACGGTGGCTCACCTTGCTAGTACAGTATGTGACAGGCCCAGGGTCACCATGTAGAGCTGCTGCCGGTGGCTCACCTTGCTAGCAGCAGCCGTCAGTGCGTCGGCCATCTTCCCCCGCCAGGCCCGGTCGGGGTCGTCACTTTCCTCCCGGCTGAAATGTAAACAGAAGCGCCCACGGAAAGTGTCAATGGAAAAGGCTCGTACGGCAGGAAATCAGGAGAGAAAAGGAGAGACAGGGGGGGGTGGGAGAAGGAGGCGCAAGACGCTATCTAGAATGTGCGGAGCGAGAAAATTTCTCCCTCCATTTGATTTGAACAAAGAGAAGCAATTAAGCTGAACTGAGGACGGTAACACTTCTCATCACGGACCTATTGACAGTCTGAGCAAGTCAGCCCACAAAAGAATACATTAGAGAGGGACGGGCGAGGAACCAGGAGACAGGAACCAGTCAGCCTCCACTGATAATGTCCAGGATTCAGAGGCTGTCAACGGACATGATGGGACAATGTGGAATTTTCTCCACGGGTATGTCACGTCCGCCGTGTGTGGCGAAAATATGACTTGCATTGGGTTTCATAATTCATAATTGCTTTCAAAGCTTTTGGGTCCATGATAAGATATCATGCTACAGGGTTGTTTATGATAGTCAGATAATCAAACACTTTTTTTTTGTTTTGTTACCAATCCAAAGGTGACATTGAATATAGACAGAAAAATATGGAGATATTTGGTTGCATTCAGAATGTGTGGATTCAGTCCAGTACTACACAACATGCCAGTGAACCAATCAGCTACAAACATATTCCAAAGTCTGACACTTTGAACCCGAATCACCTTTTCTCCACTAAGTCCCTCTACACCTGCCACAATGCATGTTAAGGCTGAGTGGAACTGAAGTGACTCAATAAGCCTGAACTTTAAAACGCCTTAACTCTTTGGACAATCTGCTTAGTGCGGCATAAATCCTGCCAACAAAAGCTGCTTCTCATGTTTCTCAGTACGCCGTAGGTCAGGATGTGGCACTCAACATTAATTATGAAAATGTAATATCTCGTTGGGGTTTCTGAACACTTAGGTCTGGTGTTTCCCTCTTAACTACTTTTTAGCTTTTAAAGCCTTATTTTACTGTTGTGTGTAAAATGAAGGACATCACAGAGGAAGCATGCAGTATAATGACATATGCACACACATGGACACACACACACACACACACACACACACCAACTTTAAAGACGTGACTAGACAAACAGGGGAAAATGTGTGCCCTCAGCAATAGCATAGTACAGATGGCTTTCAGAGAGCTGTAAAGGTACGTCTGTGTCCTTAAAAAAAGAGACCCTAAACGTTACATAGAATTTAAGCACTTCCCCCCTTTGAACCGCTTTTAAAAACCACCTTCTGTTGCCACAGCACCGAGTGGCTAACGTGCTCTTCTTCCAGTCTGGTTCACAAACTGGTCCCCGTACGGAACACTCCTGTTTCTCTGCTGCGGGCGCTTTGTAGAGGCTTCAGTGGTTCAGCGGGAGTTGTGCTCAAAACATTGCTTGATAAGAATTCACTTATCTTTGACTCTTGCTGTAACAGCTAGTCGATTCAATGCTGCCTTTTGCTCTCTCTTTCTTGCAGTAATGCACATGATAATTCTGAACTTGGAACAGTTCAGATGTAAAGCTGTTCTATTCTATTCTATATTGTTCCATTCTATTCTATTCTATTCTATATTGTTCTATTCTATATTTTCTATTCTTTTCTATTCTATATTGTTATATATTGTTTTATATTGTTCTATTCTTTTCTATATTGTTCTATTCTATTCTATTCCATTCTTTTCCATTCATGCTGTTTTGGGCCCTTCACCTGCCCTCTCTCTCCAGGACTGCCGTCATGCTTGGTCCAGAGTCTTTTCCCCCGTGTCATCCATCACCTGGACAGAGATCCATTACAGAGGAGAGCACCCTGCTGTGGTCAAGAGCCGTGATAACGAGGCTGCACGCAACCAGATGTGGACAAAGGTGAGCTGAGCGTCCGTGTGACGTGGGTGGAAAAGGTGAGCAGAGCGGCTTTTGCAGGGCTTTGGTGTGTGTGTGTGTGTGTGTGTGTGTGTGTGTGTGTGTGTGTGTGTGTATGTATGTGTGAGTGTGTGTGTGTGTGTGTAGTGGGCTGAAGGGAAATTGTATGATCGAGTATATCTGTATGTGTGTATGTGGTGGGTTGTTGGGGTATTGCAGTTTTGCATATGCGTGTGTGTATGTATTTTTGTGTGCTGGGGTAAGTGTGTTTGAGTGTATGTGTGTGTGTGTGTGTGTGTGTGTGTGTGTGTGTGTGTGTGTGTGTGTGTGTGTGTGTGTGTGTGTGTGTGTGTGTGTGCGTTCGTGCGTGCGTGCGTGTTCGCGTGCGTGTGTGCGTGCGTGTGTGCGTGTGTGTGTGCGTGTGTGTGTGTGTGTGTGTGTGTGTGTGTGTGTGTGTCAGAGGCAGATGTTCTTGTTTGTAGTCTTGGCACTGACCTCTGGGCCATATTTAATCAGAGACTAATGGGGCCTGGGGCTGTCCTCTCCCTCCCTGAGCTCAGCACCTCTTCCTGCTGGAGTGGATGAAGCCCTTGGCTCCCCTCCATGTGGATCCATCACCTCCTCAGGTGTAACGTGCTGTGTCACACTACACACACCTTTGACTTAAGTGCTGGTAGATCTACTTTTACCAAGAGAGCTCTGCCAGGTTTCAGCGTCTATTTTAAGTGGTGGACTTTAGACATATTGTTTTAGATAGGACGTAAGCACACTCACACACACCCAACACACACCCTGATAGATGGGACACACTCACACACACACCAATGTCTCAGTCCTGGGATACAGTCAAGCTGCAGATTCTCAGGTTGCTTGACCCAATTGTCCCGAGGGGGTTAGAGTTAGGGTTAGCACCCTGAGGGTGGTGGTAGGGGGTTTCACTGCCTCCGTTGTACACAGCCACACACTGGAACACAAGAGGCTCAAACACAAACACAGACACACACACACACAGACACACAAATTAATGCACACATATTTCCACGAACTGTCAACACACACACACACACACACACACACACACACACACACTTGTGTACTCTCAAACACAGAGAATAAGGGAAGTGCAGTAAAGCTTCCTTTTCCTTTTTTCTGTTTGTTTCTCTCCCCAGCCAGTCAAAGGGCTGTCCGGCTGTCCTCAGAACCCCTCTGCCCCCCCTTCTGCTGCAGCACTACTATGGGAAGGGGCGATTGTTTTACACCAGGTTACAGGAAGGTCAGAGGCAAAATCAATGAGGAAACAGCTCTGCAGCGCTGCACTCTATTTTTTGCCAGGCTAGGGTCCTGGGAGAGAAGAGGGAATATCAGGAAACCCAAAACAGCAGGATCACTAACACCAGAGACAGACAGAGAGAAGGACAGGGAGAGAGAGGGAGAGAGAGAGAAAGAGAGAATGAAAGAGAGAGAGCGAGAGAGAGAGAGAGAGAGAGAGAGAGAGAGAGAGAGAGAGAGAGAGAGATGGGAAGAAAGAAGGGAACGACGAGAGAGAGAGAAGGAGCGAGGGCAAAAGAGAGCGAGGGAGAGAGAGACAGAGTGGTGAGGCAAGAAAGAAGCGAA